>JAIPRN010003711.1:0-19575 GCA_025469175.1 Geopemphigus sp. TES_GeoC_2020 | reverse complement strand
GTGTGTGTGTTTGTGTGTTTTTTTTTTTCTTTTTTTTGGTTTTTTGTTTTTTTTTTTTTTTTTTTTTTTTGAAAATATAAAATAATGTTTTGTATAATATAAAAATAGAGTATTACGCATGTTGTATATACTCGTCAAACTTAGTTCAATACGGTTTTTTGTTTTCGTCGTGTAATATATAGTATAAAAACACATTTTATCTCGATGTTTAATTTATATATTTTGTTTATACGCTTTAATAATTAAGAGTAACCCGCACGCGCTATATATAGTATATAATATTATTATGATTAAAACAAAATCGTTTCAAGACTGCGCCTTCATTATTATATATCCATTATAATATATGTATAGCGTTGTATTATTGTAATAATAGTAGGTATATATAGTGTACATAAAAGAACGTTCTTATAAGTGAAACACGCGACTTTATTATAATCACTCATGTGTATATATTATACGCTTAAAACAAAAACCTCATGTACGTATATATGTATACATAATGTTTATATAGCCAACAATAATCGAGTTCGTTTTTTGTAATTGCGATATTAATTAACTATAATAATAAGAACTTCTAAAAACCGTATAATTTATATTGTAAATGGCGTAAGTAAGAAATGTCATGGGAACTATACGATATATTATTATTATTTATTTATTTGTTAGTTTTTATATCTCGTAATAATAAACGACACAAAAATAATTTTAGATCTTTAAACGTATCCTTAAGTTTTTCGATCAATACTTAAAATACAGCTTTATAGTATTCTGTGTAATAATAGGTAAATGACAACATAAATATAATTTAACTTGACGATAATTGATTAACAAATGTTAATTATATAAAGGTCGATTTATTAATATTACATTATATTATAATTATTTGGTTAATTATTTTTATCGTCGACACGTAATGTAAAATGTTTATGTATAAAAAGAGTTCCCTCGTTTTCAAACAACTGTCGGGGAAGAAGTATACCATCGATATCATTTCTTTAAAGTTCGACATCTGGGGCAATCTGCGCGGGAAATAAGTCGTTCTCGCTTATAACATATTGTTGTTATTAGCCTGACGTCTCGAATACGCTCCAGAAGATATTATAATTTATATCGGATGGTAGAAAATCCTGTACTTGAAATATACACATATATTATGGACGAGATTTCCGTGGTTTTTGTTTTTACTATTATATTTGTTCTGAACACGTATTCCGTGTTAATATTGTTATTTAAATACACACGATGCGACGACAATATTAAAAAAGTCCTCTTGTCGTTTGTTCGTGTTCGCTCACGACACAGAAATCGAGAAAGAGATATCGGTAGTCAATTATTTAACAATGGACCCAAATAATATTCTACTATACCTATATATACTGTATAATATACACGTGTATATTTAATACTCCATAACCCGCGGCGGAGGAATCGTTCGATGCCCCTTACCCTTCACCACCCCTCCACTTCGTTCTATACATCACAATTCCCAACGAAATGTTAACTATGCGGCTCAGCATTATAATAATATTATAGACGTATTATATGTAAGTATATAATGTATACGAGATGCCGTAAACGTGCCTACAGGTTGCTGTTGTTGTTGTTTTTTGTTCGTGTCTCGTTTATGTACAAAAACGGTTAATGAAAACGACGACGACGACGATCTCATCGTTCGAAGCAGGAATTATAATTGTTTTCTCTTTAATTGCCCGAAATACCGTACGGGTCATTCACTAAAATGTGATTTGTTTAAGGAGGGTAATCGGTTGTTTCGTATTTTTCGAAAATTTGAACAATCGACGAAAACCGACGAATTTTGGAATTGAAAAGTTGTTTTAAAAGCTATTTTCACCTGCTATATATTGTACGATAAATGTCTAAAATGTATCGTATACACCATTAACACAATATCGTCATTGTAATTGGTTTTTTGTTAAACAAGTACTTACTACGCTGAAGTTTATCTAAAACCGCGCCAATACATCGAATCCATTTATCGTACAAATTATATACATAATGGATCGTGGGGGGGAATTTGAAAAATTCAAATGTAAAAAGTAAAAAAACCGAGGGCTTAAATTTCGTTTTTTTTTTCTTTACCCATTTACGCGTGATTAGACGTTAATAACATACCGGTAATCGGTTACTGTTGAATATTTGTCGGAAATAATATGTTTATATTTTTACGGACTTGCGGCGTTGTTTTTCCCGAATCGAATAACGTTGTTACCCGAATATTATTACGCGTCGTTTATCAAAATCGTAGAACATTGATCTCATTTTTTTCATCTCCACGGGGCAGTGGATAACGACGACGACCACCACCACCATCACTACCACACCGCCGTGGGGTGTGCGTGTATATACATGTATATATTGTTGTTTATAATACGTTTGACGATTTATCTCGTGTACAGTCACGGTCGACAATGATGTTATATATGTATAGTGTAATACGCGCACGTATATTATATATATTATACCCTTTTTCGTGGGAATGACCGAGATCCGTTCTATATATGTCGCTAACAACAACGAATAGATTTCATTGTCGAGCGCGCGTGTCCGTGAGATATCTGCTTTTCGTGTATGTACGATAATTGTGTTATTTACACGTTTGATTTTACGGAGTTTGTCGAGTCCATTTTTACGCGCAACGACGATGGCTATAGCCGATGTTTATACAGTTCGGTGAAGACGGTTAACGTTCAAAAGTCGCTCCCCCCGTTTCACGTTTTCCGATCAATTTCCGGTTAAATATCGTGTAACAATTTTTTCTCCGCTCGCGAGATTGCTACCGCTCGATATATTTTGTCGTTTCGACAACGTTAACGACGATGGTTTCGTTCTTATCGTTCGTTTGTGTGTATGTGTGTGTATGTGAAAAGCACGACAAACCCGTGATGCACGCCAAAAATATAGGACCACAAGAATGTTACATAATTCGCGACTTTGGCGGTTGTTGTTGTTCACCACTACGTTGGCGTGTGCCCGTAATATCGTCGTGGTCTATTAAATGTTGCGAATTAAATAAAAACGTTCTTGAATCGTATTTGAACGAAATAAAAAACGGAGCGGCCTTTCTTTTCCCTCGGGAAAAATTCTGGATGCAACACACCATGCCGAGAAAAAATTATTTATCATAAGATTTGATTAGGGCTTCTTTTTGATCTTTTTATACGTATATAAGGTTTATAATCGTTATTTTTAACTTTCGAGTTCTTTTTTCCCATTTAATCTAACTTTTGACCTATATGGTCATCAAGTCATGTCGGTCGGACTCGTTGCTATATAATACGCCGATTTCCAATTCGTTTTCTTTTATGGCATATATACGCGAGGCAGTTTCTAAAAAAAAACTAATCTTTTTTTAACACTCTTCGTGAAGTTCCTAGAGTACATATTTTTTATGATTGTAGTTTATATATGTTATACAAATTTTTTTTTTTTTAGTTTTTATTAGAATATTCGACAAACTGTATCAGAAATAGTACAATAAGTCGAAGTGAATTACTTAGATTGTTATATTGTCATGAACGTTTGAGAAAGAGACCGTCCAGCGACGGCACTTCGACGGTGGTTTATTATTTATATAAAATTGTGAGGATGTGAGGTTCTAATTTAATTTAAGAAGTCTCTAGGCCATTGGCGCTTGAGTCTTCTTGTTGGATTTCTATACAAATTAAACATTTGATATTATTCAAAATTGCCACGAACAATTTTTGGAAATGAATTACTATAAATACAGACAAATATTGCAAAACAAATATTACTCACGATTGTCGCCAAATCTATTTATTTTATTTATATATTTATTTATTTATACGCGAGCATATAACCTGTTTTGTTATCGTTCATTTAGAAAGTAAAGGCGTTTGACGTTTTGTTTTTAGTAATTGGCTAGTAAATAATATGAAATTTCCTTATATTTTGGTTAAACGTTAAATATTTTCCCTTATCAACATCGTCCATTAAAAATGTTTCGCATATAATAATAATCATTTTCATTAAACTCGTTCTACGAATATACGATAACTATATACGTATTATATCTAAAACCGTGTTTTTTATCCACTTTTTGTTTGGTTTTTTCTTTCTTTATACATCCTTATCAACTCTACGTGTTTTTATAAGTTTTTCACACGCTAACGTTTTCGTCCGAAATCAACAAATCCGTTAAAAAAAAATCCTATTTTTTTTTCTATACGTTTTTTATGATTGTCAATAGGGTAGACCGCATATTATGGATCGTCGGCGTCGAAATTAAATTCCACGAACGTATATAACGTATATATTATGTCAACGCAAAAAAAAGACCCGCTTAAATTCACGCCGTCGTTAATTATGAGCAATAATAATATGCATTTTGTTTTCGTTTTACGTTCTGTAAAAGGTTAAATTTTATTGATGGCGTCGTCGCCGTAATTATAATTCAGTCTCGTCGTCGCAGCGTACATATAAAACCGGTCTATATATGTGTGTGTGTGTAATGTATGTATATGTGTGTATACATCCGTTCAAAAACCCTCTCTCATGCCCGTTAATGTTTGAATATTCGTTTAAAAAAAATTTATGAATCAATTTTTGTATTTGGTACCTATATTGAATATACCAGCGAACGTTGGTCATCGGTTGGTTCGTCGACCTGTGTTTATGTGCGGTATAGAATAGTTTATTATTATGTATAATACGATCGTTCGTCATTTTCATCTAATTCTTACATAATATTTATATTATGTGATTACGAGTGTATTTTTATTATCGTTATTAGTATTACTATTTTTTTTATATACACGTAAAATACCAAAAATTGTTTACGTATTTAGGTAGGTATAGTTAGTAGTAGTATATTCGTGTATATATATATATATATGTACGCAATCGGTACAGCAACAACATATTCAAATCTATATTATTTTCCCATAATGCGGAGTCTACAGTGGTTTTTTCAATACGGATTTTGAAAAAAATCGAACGTGTTTTTTGTATGATATTTATATATTATATATCTATATATATATATATATATTTATACGTGTAGAGTGTCTAATTTTTCTAAAAATTAATTTTGGTATTCCGATTGGATTATATCGAAAAGCGGTGCTACTACAATCGTTACTAATTACCTACCAGAACCTTATTTATTTTTAACGTTAAATATTCGTTCCAATCCGTACTCGGATTCAACAAGAAACTATATATATATATATATATATATATATGCAGTAGTAGACCGGGCTTATTGAAAAACGTACGTTTATAATACGAAAATGAAATTCAATGAATTTAAGTCTAGGCGGCTAATAAAGTATGTCATGAAATATTTTTAAAATCATAAAAAACGTGTCCAAGCGTGTTAAAATTGAATTTGTAGTAATATTGTTCGATTGTATCCATGAATTATAAGTGACGATTTATACACTTAAAAGTAACGGGTTGAACCCCGTCCATTCCACTATTGTATTAGGTACGGATAATGGGTATGGCCGCACTATTCTGTAAAGAAAGTGCTCGTGGATATCGTTTGTATTTTTATAATTAAATTCGTCGCCGTATATTGTAAGGCTGCAAGTCGTTTGTTTAATTTTTTTTAATTTTTTAATTCGGGTTTTTTTTTATATTGTTTGAGAAGTTCTCGTTTACGACCACGTAATTTAGGAATTTGTACCGAAATATTGATGTTGCCTATTGGCCAAAAACTCGTAGACTGACTAGGCGTAAATAAGCGATCAAATTGATTTACAGGTATCGCATCGATTCGAGCGTACAGACGGACAACTAGCCACAGTTTCCCCTGTAGCGTATGAGTATACTTGTATCCTCGATTTTCGCATATAATTACGTTACTCTTTGAGTTCACGTAAGTTCGTAATATGTGCGTGTCTATATTATTATTTTAGCGCGATTAATCGTTTCACGGATGGACGGACGAAACCCAAACCGTAAATTATATTATTATACCTAATATACGTGTAGATTAATCATCGTTATTGGCAGTTAATGCCGTGTAAAAAAACTACTTGTTTTTCGTCGACTACTCGTTTTTTTTCTCTCTCCTTTGTCCACTTATAAACGCAACGCCGGATCATCACGCATCCGGTTTTTTAACCGTATCATCTACGGCGCCCGCGTAACTATATACATACCCGGAACTCGATCGTGTACATAGAGAACGAATGAAGGGAGTTCCAAATACAACGACGTGTGCCGTGGTGACTTATTTCGAGATTTTCGAAAACGCGAACACGCGCGTCCGATTAATAAACCCGTATTGTCCGAATATTATTTGATGATAAATTATTATCGTATTTGTTTGCGAAGTCTTTAATAAACGCGACATTGTGTATATTTACCTAGATAAACATGCACTTATACAATGTTCTTGAATCGCGTGTAATTTGTATAT
This sequence comes from Geopemphigus sp. TES_GeoC_2020, assembly GCA_025469175.1. NCBI lineage: Eukaryota > Metazoa > Arthropoda > Insecta > Hemiptera > Aphididae > Geopemphigus > Geopemphigus sp. TES_GeoC_2020. Next base: position 13,166 of record JAIPRN010003711.1, on the reverse strand, counting down.
ATTTTTCCTGGTCGATCGTGTATACGATTTTATTTTTTGAGGGTCATACGCACATCGTTCGCTTGTTGTTTTCATAAAGTTATTTATTTTATCAACATTATGTACATTATGAATGTTTTGAAAAGTTGATGAAATAAAATTACCGTTCTATAAAGCGCGATATTTTTTTGAAACATTTTTTTAACCGTCGGATAAAATGAAACGTAACGTTAAATAATTTTTAAGAAAACTACTTTATCCGCGTTGTGTATCAATTAACGAATTTTCGAGTTTACCTCGTTTCGCCTAATATACGGTAAACATTTTTTTTTTTAATCGGATCTAGGTTAGTGTCCTACTACCATTGTCTCATCTATTGTTTGTATGCTTTCGTATGTGTATATGGACGAATCGTTTAAACCATTAGCGTTTTTCATTTCGCCGTTTGTTATTTTTTACGGTTTTCCGATATCGGTTATCAATAATTGTTTTTTTTTTGTCGGTCAGATGGGTAAAACCTTTTACCGTAATACGTCGAATAATAATAATGATATACTCAAGTATATATAATCACAGACAATATTGAAAGTTTACGTAAAATATTCGATTAAAAAAACAGGTCGCCTCGTGTGTATCAATCAACCGCGGCGCACGTTCTTCGTACGCGGTTTAAGACGTTCTCGTTTAGTACACACACATGTATTTTTTAAATATATGTGTGTGTGTAAGTAACCTACTCTTTCATATACTCGTATGTATATATTCACATTTATATGACTTCCATTTTCAATTAAAGTTTTTACGATTATGCTATTATTATATTTCAACCTAATACTTCTTACCTCTATATATTATACACAATCGGTTTACCAAGCAGAATGAACCATAGATTATAGTGTACATGACGTACCTATATTTCTATTTTTCTATTTACCGTCTACTGTATGTTATTTAATCGATCGATGAGGTTAGTTTACTAACCTAATTACTCCGAGGTTCATGTTTTACGACGATTCGACGGATTTTTTAGTTTTACCTAAATCTACGTGTCTACTGGCGAGATAATTTAAGTAATTCATTTCCACGCGTAATGACGATTATATATGTACGAACGCCAAAATAAGACGTTATAATAAATTGAACTCGTACGATGATATGTGTACGCGACTAATTGCCGACCGAGAATGGTCGTCGTAAAACGACTTTTAATCCCGGAACCGGACGATTCGTAATTGTTAATAGCACGGTGTTTTGTTTCGTTCGCAGAATGGAGATCGTATCGTATGGGAATTCCATCAAGTTACCGTGAACCGCGTACCCGGTTACGGGTTCGGTATCGCAGTGAGCGGCGGCCGAGACAATCCGCATTTCGCCAACGGCGACCCTTCGATAGCTGTGTCCGATGTCTTGAAATCCGGGCCCGCTGAAGGGAAATTAATGTAATTCGTTTTCGTCGTCTATTCGACGACCCTCGATTTTGACGCTGAATTTGTTTCTCGTACAGGGTGAATGACAGAATAATGACGGCGAACGGCGTGTCGTTGGATAACGTCGAGTATGGTACAGCCGTGGCCGTGTTACGAGAATGTGGCGAAAACGTGACGTTATCGCTGAGACGTCGACTGGTATTGCCGTCCAACACGCCGCACACGTTGCGCATACATCTGACCAAAACTAGGAAAAAAGACGGTAATCATTCAGATGTTTCGGACGACGTTTGTGTTGGGCGAAAGGCGAAGAAGACGCGTTTAAATACGCGGTCACACGCCCGTGTGTGTACTTACCGTGGTGTTTTTTATGTTTTACAGATTTTGGAATCGTTTTGGGCAGCAGGATATATATCAAAGAAGGTACGAAAGGCGGCGACAGCGGTGGCGTACAAGAGGGCGATGTGTTGTTGAAGATCAACAATCACTCTGTCGCGGACGGCATGACGCTCAAAGAGGCGAGACGGCTAATCGAATCGGCTAAAGACAAACTGAGCCTGACTGTGCGTAGAGAGGGTAACGCAAATGGAAATTTACAGTATTCCGGTTCGTCCGAACCGACGTCGTTACATAATAAAGGTAAAATGTTGTTGGGATCAATTAACTAACACTTATTGTATAACTGGAGTGCAGCACCACTATTTTGAATATTTGTTTATCGCGACACTATGATATATTAATCATCTTGTTTTGTCGTTTCTATGTGTGTATACAGAAAACAATAACTACATGGATGGCATCAATGGCTCGGCGTATCCGTCGCAAAACCTGTATGTTCAGCCACCCAGTAGAAGTATGCTGGAAGAAGCCAAAAGTAATTTGGCCCCTCGTGGTCGATCTCGTAATCCCCTGTTAGATTCGGTTTCCCTGAGCCAATTGGACAGACCCACATCCGCCATGGACAATAATGCTTCCTTCAGTAAGTTACTTGAATTTCAATCGGTGTCCAACCATTGTTGTTTTGGTTCATTAACATAAACCTCTTGAACATTTAGCCAATAACAACTTGCACAACGGTGATATGGGACTAACATACAGCCACGGTCGTAGTAGGAGTGGTGCTGAAGATCATTCAGAACCTCCTCGACCACCACCCCCAAGACCCGAAGGTAATTTATTAAAAACAAAACAAAAATACGCGGTATTCATAACTGAAAGTGTGTACGTATTTACTTGTTTTACAGACTATTACAGTACAACTAGGCAATTTTATGAAGATGCGTTACCTCAAAGATCTAAGCATTTAAAGTAATTATGACGAATACTGATTGGTACGATTGTACAGTTGATTTGTGATTTTTGTTGTTTTCCTGTCAGGCCTGATCCACGGTTCATTACGTTCCAAAAAGAAGGATCAGTTGGCATTCGTTTGACAGGTGGAAATGAAGTTGGTATATTTGTCACTGCTGTACAGCCAGGAAGTCCTGCATTCACCCAAGGTTTACAGCCAGGTGATAAGATATTGAAAGTGAATGATATGGACATGAAGGGAGTGACACGTGAGGAGGCCGTGTTGTTTTTATTGAGTCTCCAGGACCAGATACATTTAATTGTGCAACATCGTCGTGATCAATACGAACAAATCATGAACAACCAACGTGGCGATTCGTTCCACATCAAGTAATAATATTTATTATTGTGTTCAGTAAAGATCGGTCACATTTGTCTTTAATCACTCCTATTACAGGACCCATTTTGATTATGATCAGCCAAACAAAGGCGAAATGAGCTTCTGCAAAGGTGACGTGTTTCACGTGATGGACACTTTACACAATGGTGTGGTTGGTTCGTGGCAGGTGTTTCGTATTGGAAGAAACAATCAGGAAGTCCAAAAAGGTATAATTCCGAATAAGGCCCGAGCTGAAGAACTGGCAACTGCCCAATTCAATGCCACCAAGAAAGAAATGAATGCATCTGAGAACAAAGGAGGTTTCTTCAGACGGCGTAAGCACAATCATCGCAGATCAAAATCGTTGAGCAAAGTATGAAACTTAGTTACTTTAATACACGGAAAAAAATATTTATTTGTTTGTTGATTTTAGGAAAATTGGGACGATGTTGTGTTTGGAGATAGCATAAGTAAATTCCCAGCTTATGAAAAAGTCGTGTTGAGCCATACAGGTTTTGTGAGACCAGTTGTCTTATTCGGACCCATATCAGATATTGCTCGTGAAAAACTAACCAAAGACTTCCCGGACAAGTTCCTGTCTCCTCGTGAGTGTATTTCATTTTCCTTTTACTGTTTATCTCGACTCGATTTTTATAAAACAAAATTTCTATTTTGGTTGTTTTTGTTTTCAAAAAGAACTTGAAAACAACACGACCGATGGAAGCAAGAAAATCAGTGGTATTATACGACTAAGCGCTATTCGTGACATTATGGACCGTGGAAAACACGCTCTTTTAGATGTTACACCCAACGCTGTTGACCGTTTAAACTACGCTCAGTTTTATCCTATTGTTATTATGTTGCGTGCGGACAACAAACAAGTGATCAAAGAACTTCGCTCTGGCTTGCCAAAGTAATGAACTAATGTGCACATGTCGATCAATTTCCCTCGGTACTTGATGTGTATATTTTTTTTCTGTGTATAGAACTGCGCACAAAAGTAGTAAAAAACTATTGGAACAATGTCAAAAGTTGGAAAAAGTATGGTCGCACGTGTTCACTACTTTGTTGACCCTGAATGGTGGTGACGCGTGGTATCGCAAACTTAGAGAACTGATCGATAAACATCAGAGTTCGCCGACTTGGGTCAGCGAGACAAAGGTATGTTAAACTTTATATTATTTATGCACACCACAATTTTAAATATTCTTCCCCTCTCAAATTTTATTTTAAATAAACACCGTTTTTAAACTTGGAAAAATATTATTGTTTATACATATATAGACTGTAGACTTCCTGTCCGATCTTTATTTACTTCCTATGTCGTATCCATTTTGTGACCCTTACATAATTTCTAGTGACGTCGTCGGCGGAAATTATACAAGAAAACCAAATGATTTTTTTGGTTACATTTAAAAAAATATCCCCGATGTAACTTAACCGCCTGGTAGTTTAACTGTTAATAATATATCTTATCGTATTTGCATGATATTAACACGGATAGTTTTTTAATCATATCCTCGATCTTATTGCGGATTTAACCTTTATTTTATAATATAAACAATATATGTACAATCATTAATACTCTTAATAATTAAATATTCAAAGTTTCCCGATTTTCTTCTCATTTATTTTGTATTTTGTTGGGGCCGCGAATAGTGTGTATATATATGTATACGAAACAAGGACCATGATTTTGTATTCCTTTATGTATTCTCCGTTTCCATTAATATTTATCGGCTAACTATATATTGGTATATGTTATAAGCTCTATAATTTTTTGTTCCGTAATAACTTTTTAAAATATTTATGTGTGTTTGTAAATCTACTAATTGACTTTTGTATTTTGTGAGTTTACTAACTGTGTCGTTTTGTGTACGTATGTTTTTGTGGCATGCATTTTATGTGTGCGCGTTTAGCCTGAAGAAAACCTGTCCGACGACTTGTTATTCCCGATGACTTCCTTGCGTCTGTCATATGCGTCATCTCCCGAGAGTGACATGGAGACCAGCAATACGACTTTTGCGTCGCCCACTTCTACCACAGCAACAAGTCCGTCCGCCATTGGTTCCAGACTAGTAAAGAGTTCGAGTGATCCAAGTATTACAACTCAGGATGATTCCGCCATTCCCAATTATAACCCACCGCCGCCATATTCGCCATCAGTATTCAAACAGGTACAGACATTATTATTTTTCATAATATCGTAAATTTAACTGTACCATTTTTGTGTATAAAAAATTGATTTTGCTCGGTTCTGGTATAAATTATGTTAAAATAGATTTTTTTTTTTAATGTTAATATTTTAAAACGATATATTTTATTATATTTGCGTAGTTTCAAAATTCAATATTTTTAAAATTCTCTATATAAGTTGCGGTTGAGTTAAAAATATTATGAAAAGTTCGTCATTTTTAATCCGAAAAATGAAAGCTGTATTTTGGCGAATTATTCGAAATTACTTAATAATTTATTTCAACAGGCAAGTTATGAGCCACCTCAGACATTGCGTATGGCTGGACCTCCTACACATACGACATTAATGGTAAATGGAAATGGGCCACCAGACTTGCCACCGCGTGTTGACAGGAATACGAAGCCATTGCACGGAAATCGTTCCAATGGCCCGCAGCGATCAGCCACAGATAGATTGTTCAATCCTAACGTTATGGAGGATATACCCAATTATATAAATGCCACACCTCATCATCAAAGAACCCACACCAGTACTGGCAAACAGGTGGGTGGTAGCCTTAAAAATGCTTACAAATTGGTTATATAACAACGTTAATATTGGCGTTTATTATTTCAGTTGTACGATACACACCACAACAGTTATGACAGCGTGTCGTCATATGACAGTTACGGCGTACGAATGAATGGTGGTAGTAATGGTAGCGCAAATTTATCATCTGCCTTATGTTCGAACTCGCAAGATGATCTGAAGTTGAGCAACAGTAACAACAATAACACTCTGGGTAGACATCATGATCCCTATCGGTTTACTAGATCCACTCAACAACCTGTCGACGCGAAAATTTCAGATTATCCTAAATATAGGTTAGTAGCAAAAGTTTAAAAAAATAAAATTTACATTATTATTGTACGTTTTATAGGGCTCTTTTGAGATTGAAAACTTTACAATTTTATAGGAGCTTGAATATAATCGACCCGATAAATGATATTTTATTCATACGAAAGATATAATTTCGTACGAATATTTTTTTTCGTAGATTTATTTGTCTAACACTTCTTGCTTGTTGTAATTCAATAGTAGTTGTTAATATATTATAATGTTGCGTCATATATTTGTTATACTTAGTACCTTGTTCCTTTGTAGACCTCCGGGTGGTACCTCTGGAGGTATGATCGAGTACGCCACTAGTAAACCACTTCCGTTGCCAAAATCACCACCACAACAACAACAATCCTATAAACCTGTACCGCCTCCAAAACCTAAAAACTACCGTCCGCCAGTACAACAACAACAACAACAGCAGCAGCAGCAACAACAACAATATTATCAACCACCATCGTCCAACGGTTTCCAGCATTCAAAATCGTTTAGCATGGCGGACAGCACATACTCTTCGCACATATCCAATGGAGTAAGTGCAATTCACGTTTTATAAATATAATAATAACTAGTGTCTCTAGACACTGACGTTTTGTGTACGGAAAATTATAATAATGATTTGTCGTTTAGATGCCTTCGTCGCCCAGTAAATACTCGTCAGAATCAACGGACATAAACACAGCAGATTCGGGTCATGGCAGTAGCCTGGACAGGGGATATGATCGACGCGGTGGTGTCGGTGGCAGTGGACAACAGCAGTTATCCCAACAGATGGATCGCAACCATAATATGTACTATAAGCACCATAGAGATCCAAACACGCTCGATCTGACACAGCATCGTGACCAACGGGGCAGTGCGTTCGAACTGTACAAAAAGCCGTCAGTAGCTGGTGACCATAGAATGCTGAATGGTGTGGGTGATCATCACAGGATGATGTCCAATGGTGGCAGTGGTGGCAGTGGCGGCGAACAACACAACAGGCTGTCCAATGGTGGTGATCACCGAATGTCCAACGGTAACTACAACGTGGACGCGCTTCGGTGACAACGACAGTATCCGGTCAGATTTTGAACAAAATTATCTCGACCGGTCATAGATGAGATTTCATCTCATTGAAATTGTTCATATTACTCTATATATTATACGTGTGTATTTAATAGGTACATTTGTAAATTTGTTTTTCAATTGATGGACTGATTGACGGTAATTAATTTTTTTTGTTAACTCTTAAATTTTCTGTTTATATACATTCGCCGATGAACTTCCCCTGGTTGTTGTGTTATTATTATTACGAGAATCGTGGACGTCGTCGTTATCGTCCATCAATAGAAGATAGTAATATTAAATTTGAAAAAGTATAACAGTTGTAGTTTTATGAACATGCGTGTATTATAGAAAAACTCGAACAAAAACGAAAGAAGTCTGAAAACGCGCGCGCTGTGAAACAAAAGTACGAGCGGTGCCATTTAATCGGACGAATAATCGTCTCAATATTTTCGTGATTTTCGAAGGATCATAATAATTTTCCCCTTAATTCTAAAGGTTTGTTTCGTATCAACGTTAAATTGTATTATTGATCCTCCCTCCTCCTGACTGGACCCCCCCCTTATCGTTCGTTAACGTTTTTACACATATTTCGTACGTTCATCCCGGCCATATTTTTTATTTTAAAAATGTTGACAGCGCAATATAGTAACATTTGTATGTTTTCTAAGTTCGATTCCCTCCCCCTCTCCCCAAAATACCCGCCGGATAAATTGCGTATCGATATATATATTTTTTTTTCTCGATTCTGTTTCGTTTATCGTTACGGTTTTATATTTAAGTTTTTTTTTTTGTCATTACAAATGTGCTTTAAACGATGTTATCATTATTATTTTACGTTGTATATTAAATACTTTTAATAGTTTCTATTTAACTTAAGTTATCTGTTTAGGAATTTCTTTTTATATATATATATATAATAACTATTACATCAGGAAAAACGCGTCGATCCGTTAATCGAACAAAATTGTGTGTTCGTCGCTTGTACGTTGTTATGTACGTTTTCGAGTCGATAATAAAACAAAAACGGTCCGAAGCGTTTATTATTTATTCGTTATTCTTAAAATGTTCCGTAGCTACGAACGGCCGAATTTTGGTCCGTTTTCCCGATCGTTTTCAGGGGAGATGTGGGTATGGCACGATGCCGTCGTACCATGCGTGGTTGTTTTCCACGTCGAATATAAATTCTCTCGTTCACCGAATTCGGCCGGTTCCTGCCGAACGTATTAATGTCTACACACAGCAGTGACGTGACCGTTCCGACATTCCCCCGGTGAAATTAATAATATTCTTAAAGGAAAGATAAGCGTGATGTTCTCTCGTTTGTCCGGCGCGTGACCATACCGACGAAAACAGTGTTGTCGTCGTACCGTAAATTTGCGATTACTCGCCGACGGTATTTTCCAAATTTCACGGCGGTGATTTTCGTTACAATTTATCGACTCTCTCAATTTTTGTAAAATTGAACGACGAAAAGCTTTAAGAATTAGCGCGGAAATATCCCGTATTGTATGATTTTTATCTCGCGCAAAATACACGGATTATATGAATACTATTTCCAAATAGTTTACTCCAGTAAAATAGCGGAAGAAATGGAAACAACCGGTAAGAAAAGCATTATATAAATATTATATGTACATTATATCGTGTTTAAATACGTATTATATAATAAGTAATACATCGAATACATTATTAACTATGTTATTATTGATATAATCATCTTCATCTTCCTCCTCTTCTAATCAAAGCGATCATCAAAAATTCATTTTCCGAAAGCAAAGTCATCGTGGCAGATACGAGGCACACTACTCAACGACGGATGAATCCGCTGACCAATGTCAATCGCGGAACGGGTACGGTCACGTCACTGCTGTGTGTGTCACTTCTCATCGTTGGACGCCTGTTGTCGTCGGTTCGTTGTAAGTATACATATATATATTCCCGGCCGTGTTACGTTTACGAATATTTACGGGGAAAAAAGTTTATCGACTTTTCGGGACGCGTTCCTCCCCTATAACGAAAACAACCTTCGTTTTTTTTTTTTTTTTGGTCGGTATCGAATAATACGACGACGACGGAGGTTTTAACGGGCGCATCGACGGCGACGTGCTGTAGTAGTAGTAGTGTACTCGTGTTGGCCACAAATCCCGCCATACCATCCGCCTAGCGTTATCGGGAAAAATATTTCGATCGGAATTAACGGGTGAACCGGCCCGTGCGTCGTTGTATACCACGTAAACGACGCGCCTAATGGAAACGAGCCCGGAAATTAAAATTCCGGATTAACGACGGACGCGTCAACAATTGGTCGGCACGACACGTTTGGAAACCGCGACAGAGGTCCACCGTGGTTCGTTTACGGCGGCCTCGTATACCGCGGTTGGGGGCGTTCGTAACCAGTGGCGTACTATAACGGGATTACCCTCCCCCCCCGTCGGCGGCGGAAAATGTTTACGAAAAATATTTTTGAACGAGCAGTATATAATCGGAATATCGGAAACGGCTCCGACGATTTTCGTGAAATTTAGTACACGGGGGGAGGGGGGTCGAGGGCGATAAAGGTCGATGTAGCTAGGTTTCGTTTTAACTTTTCGCCGTTTAAACGTCGGAAACGAAAGAAATTCGAACGATTAAAATTAGAAACGCCAACCGAATATGCCCCCCCCGGTACGGCGATAACCATACGTTTGGTGACCGACTATTGACCGAGAGACACAGCTTTTCGCCGTATACGCGTTAAAAAAGCGAAAAATTCGTACAAATGTCGATTCGAACGACGGACCAAATATGTGCGCGTTCTGATCTACGTAACCCGATTTACGATAGAAATCGCGGTCGTGAGGGCGCATTTTCGAACTTGTGGTTTTCGATCGGTTGTAATTGTCGTAGACCCTCGAGAGGGGGCTCAAATTCGATATCTCTACGAGACAAATCCAATGTGACGAACAAATACCGATCGGTCGCCCGATATTATATATATATATATGACGCGTTAATTAAAAACGAATAATCCGTCGGTACGTCTCGCCAGGGTGGTTAATTTACGAAATGAACGCTGGATTCTTGGGTCCAAGCACGCCGCCACTAGGTACTCTAACGGACGAGCGTATGAAAAATGGCCGACGTGCCATTTTCGCGAATGTTGGAAATTCTCTCCACCCGTCCGAATATTGGAAATCGACTTACGCGTCGGATACCTTTTTTCGTCGACGGTTACGTCGAAAACCTCTACCCGTGTGATAGTTAGTAACGGATGGTTACCGAAATAAACAAAAAAAACCGGACACGTTTGGTTCGACGTATAGATAGTAGTGACCTACGGAACGTGCGCGTTCGACGTAAAGTCGAATTTGTGTACAAACGAACGGGGGGAGTACGTAATGCTAAGAACCGCGCAAATATGCCGAACGCGCGCGTCTGATTTTGGGAGACGAGTGCCGACGGCAAAGGGCGAATAGAGGTGTACGGGCGGCGAGCGATCGATTTAGGAATACGGGAATCACTATACTCGGTTCCAAATAAGTCTGGAATACGCTGGCTACGGATTCCGGCGCGCGTCATGATCGGCCCGGTGCTCGCCACCGTGTGTGGTATACAGCGTTTCGGTAATATACGCGGAGTACACCCGCGGGCCGTACGCGTGCCGGGGACCGTTGAGTGAATACAGTCAGGCTGTATACAACCGGATCGTCGACAACAGCGCTGGCCGCCATATAGTACGCGTGACGCGCCAAACCGGACGCGTTTTCGTCGTACGTTTGTATGTCCACGCTTATTCGGAATAGAGTGTAGACGGTGAACGCGGTTCGGTCACGATGAAACGAAATTCGTCGGTTTCTGGACGCGGCTATAGTGAACCCCCCCACCGGGGTAAACGTGGGCCGGTGTCGGAGTAACCCCGACAGGAATTTTTCGAAAAACGGTACCTCGTAATCGAACGACGACGACGACGACGATACTGTTTGAATTACTACAGGCACGTGATATGGATATGGACAATTACCTATACCAGGTATTGGATATCGCGCGGAGAGCCCGATCGCGAAATATTCCACGAAAACACCCGCGTCGGCCGGACAAGGGACCACGAGGGGGGGGATGATAATAAGAACGTGCGCGCCTGATTTAGGGAGACGACGCGAGAGTCCCGTGCGCGTTCGATACCCGCGGAACAGCCCGTCGGACGCCAAAGGGCGAATAGAGGTGTACGGGGTTGTGCCGGTGGCGAGCCCTTAAACACGATTGATTTAGAAAAACGAAAAACCACTAGTAACGACGGTGAACGCGGTTCGGTCACGATGAAACGAAATTCGTCGGTTTCTGGACGCGGCTATAGTGAACCCCCCCGCTGGGGTAAACGTGGGCCGGTGTCGGAGTAACCCCGACAGGAATTTTTCGAAAAACGGTACCTCGTAATCGAACGACGACGACGATACCGTTTGAATTACTACAGGCACGCGATACGGATATGGACAATTATCTATACCAGACGGCGTTGTAAGTTATCGCGCGTAGAACAGAACGTATATTCCAATAAAACACGTGCCGAGGACCGATATAAAAAAAACGACAAAGTTCCGGGCGAAGATAACCGGGCGCGTGCCCGTTCACCCGCGTACGGTCGGGTACATCATTATCGGACGAACACGCCGGCCGCCGACCAGTAACCCGGTTCCGGTACCGTCGGATGCCGCGGATCGACCACGGCGGCGGTCATTGTTCCTCCGTGCTGCCGTCTGTTGGATTTGTCGGGTTTACCGGTACTGCTGCTACGGTGGACGGCCGCCGGTGACGAAGCCGCGACGTCGTCCATCGTCGTCGGGTCGGCGGAGGACCGCGGGCCGACGGTTACCGGTGCACCGCCGCCGGTGTTGGTGGCGTATCTGGTGGCCGGCTGATGGTGCTGATGGCGATGGTGAAAATGGTGATGATGGCCGCCGCCGGACACGGCGTAATCGTACGTGGCGGCCATGTTGAACAGCGCCTCGGGATCGCAAACAAATTTGTAAACGTACCGTTCGCCTGGTAAACATTGGACCGGAGTATACAACAATATATGGAAACAACGTTTTTTCGGTCCGTCCGTGACGACGTTTATCGGTCGCGCGCCCGCGCTAAATAACGACGGCGGGGCTGTGTGTACACACGCGTCCTAATGTTTGTCCGTTACACACACGTGGCCCCCCCCTGGAGGCTATTCGCGGCGCGCCGACAACGTTTAATAATCTATCGCGAATAATTGTGTACTTTGCCGCGTAATATACGACGGCGTCGGTAATACGGGTGTGTTCTTTTCGCCGCGGGCCCGTTTTCGTCGAACTTCGCCGCTTGTTCGACGAATTCGCTTGTTTCCACCACCCTCCGTGCGCCGTCCCTGCCCGGAACAATATACGCGCCATTATTTTCCGACCGTGTACGGCGATCGTTGCGAAACATTGTAACGACGGAACAACGACCGCGTCGGCGGCTGGAAGAAAATGAAGACGGAACGAAAAGTTTTTTGATATTCGACAATCTGTACGAGAAATAGTAAGTCTTAATTACATAGATTGTTTCGTTGTCACGAACGCTTGAGACGGTCCAGCGACGGTCGTTTATTATTTATATAAAATCGCGAGCGTGTAAGGTCCCGAGTTCATTTAAGAAGTCTCTAGGCCGTTGGCGCTTGAGCCTTCTTGTTGGATTTCCAGGTAGCGTAATGTTGGATAAATTGGTAACAAAAGGATTTCAATTGTTAAAGGAACGCTTATAGTATATAGTTGATTTTGGCAACTTCATTTACGGCGGGTATTTTTAGATCTGTGTGTAAGCTTGAAGACGTATGGAGGGGCGTTTGTGATAAGACGGAGTAACGAAAAGTAATCGCGTAGTTAGTACAATAAGAGAATTCCACACGGAGTCGTCGGGACAATTTTGGACGACGTTTTTGTCGATTTTTTTTTTTTTTTTTTTTTTTTTTGGTTTTTTT
>JAIPRN010003710.1:0-19584 GCA_025469175.1 Geopemphigus sp. TES_GeoC_2020 | reverse complement strand
AGCGGCTTCCGTTTGGTTTCGTTTTTTTTTTTTTTTTGACCATAAATACGCGTACGTCGGAATTCGGTTATTCTCGGACATCTTTCGATTGCGCAACGTCCTGTGTGGGAGGTACGGCTCAGTGGACTGTATAACGATCTTCGTACGGATTTAATTTGAAAAACTAGACGATCCGTAACACCGTTCGGGGGTATTTCACGTGTGTACGTGCGTGTGTACACCTAAAACGCGTACTTTTTAATGTTACTCACGTATCGAGAATACACTACCCGCGTAACGAACGATTTGTATATCGTGTACCGCCGGGCGCACGTGTGTAAAGTAAATCCCGTAACTAAAACGCCCGTGTTGTGACCACCGCCGTGCTCCAATCGTTCCCAGACCGTCCGTAAACAATATTATTCGTTCTATTCGATTTTTTATTATTTTTATTGTCCCGATCGACGTTTATCCCTACCCCTTTCTACTCCGCCAGCTCACGTTCGTACGTAACGCACAAACCGATTCATAATGCCAACGGTCATACGCGTATGTTCGTTTATTATTACTCGTTTCGATCGACGATTTATTCGTTTTTCCGGATTTACGTGTCGCGATTTCCGTACGGCGCGTAATTTATGCGGCTATAATTCCGAGAGCGAACGCGAGCGTTTTTTCACCGAGCATCCGTCAATCAATCGGCCACATCATAGCCTTATGTACAACAAACGGGGTCGCAACACGAACATGTTCATTTCGAAATTTCCTTCTGAACCGCCGTTTTCAAAAAGTACGTGTATATATACGAGATGTACGTGGTTATTCGCCAAAATATGATCGAACATTTTACGATTTTTATATAGCGAAATATTGATCACTTTCAATTGTGACTTCGTCATTAGACGAACAATTCTCGGACAATTTGTACGTTGTATAGATCAAAGATATAGCTTAGACAAAAATATTGTTAGTACAACGTGATTGCGAGACATTTAGATTACAAATAAAAGGCGACCGTGTACGATAATTAGTGTCGCGCGCATTTCGAAATGATAAGGTATATGCCCGGTCGTCAATAGAGGCGAAAGAAAACGTTTCACGCGTTCAACGAGATTCCACCAGCCAATGCTCAAATAATGGCGAGGCGTGTCGCGGCACGATATTCCAAAGATCTATTCCTACGGAAAAAGCGTTAAAACTGAGGCACGCGTTTATTGGACGAGTGTCTCAGAGTTCGAAGTCTCTTAACCATACGTCGTTTGAAGGAATTGTTTGGGTTTTCCGGCAGGGTTCGGCGCCTGGCATTGCCAACGCAACAGCGGTGCTTGGAAACGAATGTACCGAATTTCGTCGAGACGTTTGATTGGCCCTCCGCAAGCCCGGACTTGAACCCGTTCGAGTACGGATTATGGAACATTTTAGTGTTTGGTAAGAAAAACGAAGACACGCGAATTCGGAGTCGTTCAAACGAAACGCTATGAAACAGGACGATGGAGACGATTCGTACTCGCGTTGAGCGATGACCAAAACGTCGTTGTTATTTCCAACACGGCAGGGGGGGCGGAATTTCGAGTAACTTATGTACGGTTAGAATTGTTCGTACTATTAAAATATATTTATAGAATTTGCGCACAATTCTTGAGCAATATACGTTTGAAGTACTGACAGTATTTATGTTTAAACTGAGTATATATATAAATGTGTGTGTATATCGGTGCAAACGATTTACGTGAACCGACATACGTTTCGTTCAATGAATCATCGACGCGTATTTTAACAATCTTTCGAAAACAATATACCTGTAAACGGGGACGCGAACGCAGTACGATAATACGCGAACGAAGGCGGAGTTATTACGTCGCGCGGCCGTGTACGCGATGTGTCATTATTTCACCCGTCTCGTCGTCCTGTACGGCCTTGTTCTTTAACAACCGCCTATTATTGAAAACATTTTGTCACAAATCCCGCGCACGCCGTTTCCGGGCGCGAAACTATAATTGCCGTACACGTTCCCGACGTTATGTTCCCGTTGGACGGTTCGCCGCGGACTGATGACAAAGAGAGTGAGAGAGAGAAAGCGAACCGAGCTAATCGGCCCTTCGAGCCCGTTTACACCCAAGTCTTCACGTACCCGCATCACGTCGTTTCGTCGACTCGAACACGGCCACACGCGCTTTTTCGCGTATGTACGTCGGCGAAATTACGCGAAAAACTTCGTTCCCGTTGTCGTTTATTATCGATTTTTCCGGATCTGTGTTTTTCGTTTTTACTTTTAAACCGAGACAAATTCCGTGCGCGACGTCCCACGCAAATATATGACTAGCACTCGTTCGGGATGGTGTGTGCGTCTGACTAGAATACGACGTTGCTTACCGTAACAACGGAATTCGTTAAATTAAAGAACGACGACGACGACGCTAATTAACCTAAATATTAACGACATTTGTATTATTGTTGCCCTATTAACGATTATTGTACATTGTACGCGGTCGTATTTACTACGAACGCGTTTATTAATTGGTATCCGTTTGTCGGGATTAAAGTATCAATTTTTCACGCTTCCCTTATATCTACACGTATGATTCGCTACGATGTACGCTTTGTCAAACGTACCCGAACAACGATAAAGCTACTGGGCTATGCCCACGTGTTGGATCTTTAGCCCGTGAACGTACCTAATCGTATTTCAAAAACAATTTTCTCGCTATTTCTTCCGTCGTTTACAATAATCGTATACGTAATTGTGTATACTTTTTACAAACTCTTACGGGCATACCATTTCGTTACGACTAACTAACGAATATTTTCTAAAACTTTTCGGCTCTACACACTATGTGTATGGAAAACATATGGGCGTTTACTTATTTCGAAATAATTTAAAAATAAATCATTTTTACCGGGATATTTTCAATTTTATAAATAGTCGCGTAACCGGTATATATTATTACGAATATAGAAATAAACGTAGAAAATCGTAATTCGCTCAAATTTGTTCCGCCGGGTCCGAAAACTTCGTGTGATGGGTGATTGCCAGTTTGTTTACACGGGTTCGTTCCCAATTGTGTGTGTGTATGTGTTTCGTCCAGTAAAATTCTAGGCGATTACAATCAGCGTCAATTCTTAAACGCGTACTTATTTTTAACGTTCAACGAAGTTGTAAAACGTCTTTATTGAGTTTTCTAACGAAAACTATAAACGCGCCCCTGTTTATTTTTAATATAGGTTCAGTATAGAAATATTCTACGAGTTCGGCTACGTTGAAACACGGACGTGTTTTCACATTTTGTTCGCTCGTTATATTTTCTGTTTTTTTTAATATTGTGTCGATTTATTAAAAATTCTTCGTTGCGCCAAAAAATATACGCCCGACAAAACGCGATTGTTTTTCTTACCGAATTTGCGTTTGATAAAAAATCCAATCGAGTATTACTTTATGGATTGGGTCGTAAGCAATTGTTTTTCCATTGACCGCCGTGTCCGATTATGCATTAGTGAAGCTTAAACGTTTTTAACGACGATTTTTAATCATTTTTCTTAATTATTGTTTTTCGTTGATAATTTTTAAGAGTAAAATACCTACGATTAATTTATACACGTGTTACGAAAATTATTACCCGTATAATAACTTATTTCGTGTGAAAACAATTGGAACACCAATAGTCAACAATTATTTTCATATATGAACTATACTAACGCGTTGCAACGCGTAAAATAGAAATTCGATATATTTCTATTACGTATTTTCAAGTCGGTACAAATTTTTATTGGCAAGATTTACTGTTTTTTTTTTTTTGTATTTGGGCTCGGCTCACATTCATCGCGTCAAACCTCGTATTTTAGCGTATAAATAAAAACGGAATCGTCGACATGTCCCCGATCTAATCGTATACGCTTAGATCCAACAACGATTGAACGTCTATCACGCTTATTTTATAAATCGAATATTTCGATACCACGCTTCGGTGCATCAGTAAAATACGTATAGGAACGCAATTTGTTCATTTCCCAAACGCGCGCTCGCCTCGCCGTGTCGTCGATATAAGTTTAACGCTTATCGATTAGTTTGATATTGTCGAACGAGACATGTCCATATTTACACGAAACCTAACCGTACCTATATATATATATATATAAACGATGGGTATCATGTTGTATACTTTACGATTTGAAACGCCGGATAGTATTGAACAATACCTACCGATTTTTTTTCGTTTTTATTATTATTATTGATTTTTCTCCCGCGCGAGTTATCTCTCGACATGCAGGTTCTAGATTTACGCGTTTCGGTGCAACGATAGCACGAAATTGGATTTCAGCCCTGGATTTCGGCCCCCCCGGGCAATAATATTTATTACTCGTTTGTCACCGTCAGCGAGAAACGAAACACGCACGAGCCGAACACATCGAGATATGCACACGGCTTACCGGCATGTACCATAAACGTTGCGCATACCCGCGCGTTGTACGCCGCGAACAAGTGGATCCAAAAAATATGCGTCAAGCGCGGCGTTCGTTTCGGGTTTTGTTTTTTTTTTTTTTTTTACCGTCGCGAGAGGTCAATATATTGTACACACGCGACCACGGGTAAAACTTACCCACATTGTGTCTGGGCGAAACGCACAAAAGACGACCGAATAATGTATTCACGGGAATCGACGTTATCTACACGCAGATACACTTGCACAATAACTTCTGAATAATAATTGGGAAACGAAGAGATTGGGCGTTCGACTTGCAGCGACCGAACGGTTTTGACACGTACGTACCGTACGCGTATCGAACTACGGGCACCGTACACGCACAGGCGCCACCGTCCCTCTGTGGACGTTACGGCACGAGTGATAATTAATTTTGAATTATCGCCGTTTCTGTCAACGACTCGGCGAATCGATACGACGAAAAGCCGTACTTTTCGTCGTTTTCGACCCGAACGTTTACCGCGCATAAAAATAGGTACCACCATCCATTGCCTCCGTTTGTTCGACCGACCTGTTTTTTGGCGCGTAGTTATTACACAATTTTATAAACGCGACGTTATGTAGCGAACGTAACACGGTTTTTGTTCCTTTGTAAAACCAAAAAGCTCATTTATATCGGAAGCGCAAAAACGATGGTGCGACGCCCTCTGTACGAGTAAACAAACGTTATCGCTAAACATAACGACGCTCCTACAACGCCAATCGTACAATCGCGAAATGTTCTTAACTACACAGTGTCGTTCGCGTTGCTACACGAGTGCGAAATGATTAAATACGTAGAAACTCGTATAATTAATACACGCGCGCGTCTTCGCTATCGTCTACTGAATAGAATCTTTTCTCGTTAAACGGTACAATTTACGTAAATTAAAAACTACGAAACGTATAAAGAAATCAACGAGTCTTGCGTTATTAGATATCGATTTTAATACGGTATATTTAGTACCCTAATCAATACGTATACGGTAACCATATCGGTCAAAGGTTATGCCGGGGATATCAATTTTTTAGCAAAACAAATATGGACATGGCCGTATCGATTTTTCAAATAAACTTCATTTTTTAAAAAATCCGCGAACGCGCGCGCGTGTATTTAAAAAAAAAAAAAATTACCCGATAATTGTACGTTTTTATTGCGCAGGTAACTTTGTAACGTGATTTGTTATTTCATTTATTATGTGACAACGACTAATTACCCGATGTTCATCATTAGTCTTGGTATTAATGATAATAATAAGCGCTATTGGAATAACGACAATAAACCATTTGATAAAATGTCCTTAACAACGTACGTATTAAAAACTATAATGACCTCCAACTACTGTAATTAGGTTTTTCAACAATATCGCGCCATAGTTTACCGAAATAAATATATATATATATATATTAACGTTATAAGCTAAATGAACACCGTATACGTAATTTACGTAAAGCGTTTCTTTCTAATATTCTACCGTCTAAAATATACGTTAATTCGCGGAATTCTGTTGATTTGTTTGTTCTTTTTTTATTTACCGCCATATGTTTGGGACAGTTATTGATTAAACGTTAAATCGACGCTATTCCTTTTATTCCATTTAGATAAATAATTCCTTCGAATACGTCGAAATAAGATCTACGCTAAACATTTTGATTAAATAAAAAATTCGGACTATTTGACGTTCCAAACGATTATTTAGCGAGTTTAATTTGTCGACACACGCGCGCTAGCGCGTAATATTATTTGCAACGTT
This sequence comes from Geopemphigus sp. TES_GeoC_2020, assembly GCA_025469175.1. Lineage (NCBI taxonomy): Eukaryota > Metazoa > Arthropoda > Insecta > Hemiptera > Aphididae > Geopemphigus > Geopemphigus sp. TES_GeoC_2020. The sequence goes on along the minus strand of JAIPRN010003710.1, from coordinate 13,394 downwards.
TTCCAAATCATTTTCGTCGAATTCCTGCGGATAATTTAATCAATAGTACCTTATAATGAACGTAAGATATTGTAGGACGTGCGTATATACAATATACCTACTTAAATGGAATTAAATGAGCTAATATTTAAATTAAGTCCGAATTTTTTCTATTTTATACCAAAAGGTTTTGGCGAATAAACTGTGTTTAAAACGATTCGACGTGTTTTACGCGTTTAATTTACGAAAAAAAAAACGACATCGATACGCGCGTCTCTAAAACAGTATGGCGTGTAAATTATAAAATAAAACGATCGTATTTACGAAAAGTACTTGCCCTATAGTTTACATACGACGAAATATTTGTATTATCTTCAGCGTGCTAATTTCGCGATACATTTGTATACGATTAAAAAATTTAAAAATCACCGAAAGAAATAAGGTAAATAATTTTTACTCGGATAAATATAATGTATCGTAGTGTCAGAAGAAAAATAAAAAACCATTTGAGAAACGTCGATTTCTAATAATAGCTTTATAAACGCACGGTCGTTATTGTTTGTGCACTCACCGTGTATTTTAATTTGTATTATTGATTCCAAATAGAACGAAGGCAAAAATTATTAATCGATTACTTGGAAACTGCTCTTATAAAAATAAGAATTCGTATTACGTGTATTGTTTTCTATCGAACGGTTCATTCTGCTCTTTACGTTTAAGAAAATAATCGTAGCCATTTCCTACAATTTATGAATGATAACTGTTAACGTTGAATTAATATTTTAACTTATATATTATACATAGTATTGAAAATAATATTCGAAATGTAACGAATTAAATCTTTCCGAGAGTAGAACACGAAATATTCGAAAACCAATTGTCATAAACACGATATAAATACACTCGTCTATTATTCGTGGGCGCGTAATAAATCGTCGAATGTAAAATATGATTTTTTAGGGTACCTGCGCAACACATGGGGTCATTTCAGGTAGGATGTAGTGACCTCGAATCACCTGCTCCTGATGGTAAAGGTATCGGGTACGATAGGGTTACGAATCGTACGTTTGTAGTAGACGTAAGGAACGTCTCGCAAACGTCCCTCTTCCTTTTCGACGCGTATGGTTTCTTTATATTCGGCGGCTGTACAACACAATAGGAAGTAGTGTTTCGTACGTTTCGTTTCCCAACGAATTCCTTATTTCGGACAAAATGTTATATGAAGGGGTCCCAAACTTAGCGCCTTGTTAGGTACCGCGTATGTGTAGAACTCAAATAGGACGTTCGTTTGTTTCTCCCCTCCCGAAAAAAAAACCCCGACCCACTTCAACGAACCCGTTTCGACGTGTTCGCCATTTCGTCAATATTTTTATAAATTACTTGAAATCGGGGAAAGGATGGGGGGGGAGAGAAGAAACTATAATAAATTGTAAATTACGTACTCGGTATTATCTCGATGTTTACAACACGGGTTATTTTAGACAATAATTTGTCTACGTGTAATTATCGCTATCGAACGGCTACTATGTTTATTTGACCGTTTCGCCGGTATTCAATTTAGCTACGTTGCGAAAAACACGAAACAAACTTATCGGCGTATCCGAAATAAAATATCGCGACTTAGCGCGGATTGGTTATTACGAACTCGTTACCCGATATGTATCGGCATTTTACACTTCTGAACGAACTGCATACACGAATCTATTTACGTGGTTATTAATTATCGTTCGAGCTGACGTCAGGTTTTATACGAAGAGCGATTTCGCTTCGCCGTCTATTTATTATTTACATAAATAACTACAATATTCGTCAAGCTGTCTGTGGCTTTCTCTGAACGTAATTTTACGACGAACTCGTAACGAGCCCTAGCCCAAACAATTGTGTTCGGATACATTAGTAGATGCTTTATTGTATAGTTTTCTAAACGGTCGTATTATTTACGAAACACCGTTTAGCAATTTAATTACCGACGACGCGCTCGCAATACATATATATATATATATATATATATATATATATTAGTCTTTTGAAAATCGCATAATCCTATTGTGTTCGCTATATTAAACGAAAATATTTTACGTACGTATAGCGAAATGAATGTTTAAATTCTGATCGCCCGTTAAAAACCATACACCTGAATTATAAGTAGAAGGATTTATGAGTTAATTTAAAACGGGAATAATATTACGCATAAGCCCCGTAATAAACTCATACGAGATATGAGCAGTATATTATAACGTCAGCGTTATTATTATTTTTTTTTTTTAACGTTAGCTTAACCACATCCGCATTATTATGGAAATTATTCAAATAGGTCATCGGTTTACCCTAAAAAAAAAAACCAAACAAAAAACAATAATAGTAATTATAATCGTAAAAACAATAAACATATGTGTTCGCTCGGCATTTTATTCCGTGTAGAATAACGCGTACGTCATTTGGTTACCATTTGTTTTAAGAAACGAAAAAATCGGTCGCTATACTCGGAACAACCCTTCGTGAGCGTTCGTCGTACCGAAATAAAATAGAATACATAAACAGTACCGCATCCTGCGGATATCACGAGTCCGTCGAGTCTACGAAACAAGTGGATAGAGTGATACGGTTCGAAAACTATGGCATTCGTTTCGAAACTGATTGACGTTACGAAAATATAATTAGTCGCGCGTTCGTCGTAGGAAAATCGATATACGTCGTCCGCGGATATTCTTCAGATCGTCTCTGTAACAATTATTCCGTCGATCCGCGTATTATCGTCATTGTTTCCGAAACGTTTTTAGAAAACAGTTGGCGATTACAATACGTCGAAATTAGTCGTAGCGTCCGAATATCGTCTTCCGTCGTTATTCAATTGTCGACACCGCGAAGATTATTATTCTTTTATTTTTCTTCTTTTACGCGACATCGTGTCCATATCGTTTGTTTCTTTACGCCAAACATTATTTCGCCTACGCAAAATACTTAATAATGAATAATGTCGATTGTGTACGAGTAATATAACGGCCCCGAATCTTTTCCAAATATACGTCGCATTTTCGTCGTACTTGTTTCACTTCGGGCGTTAATATCTTATAAAATATTAGTAAATGTCGCGTTTCGGGCACGACATTCACATCATTCGACGGTTTATTCGTTAAGGATTATCGTTCGTATTCCTACAAATCGGCCGACTTAAACTACCTAGAACGACTAAGCGACATATATATATACAATTTTATTTTACACGGTTTACATAAATAAATGCATACATAAACACTTATAGGTCTGCCGTAGTAATAATTATATATACTCGATTCCAGTTTGAGCGGGAAACGTTTAATTATTTTTTTTTCTTACGTCGATGTTATTGGAATCGCACATTAATTAGACGCGTAGTTTCGTATACGTTTACGTGGCCGGGACTCCGGGCCGTATAAAATGTCGTAGTAAATACCGCGGCTTGATGGTCTAGAACGACTGTTGAAACGATTACCATAAACGCGGGTTTACGCGTTTCCCACGTACGAAATTATTATAACAGTACATACGAGATATTATGTATTTCCGAGGCACGACCACCGCGCGCGCGCCTAATTAATTTCCCGATAATTCTTATTGCCGCGGCCGTCGATCGTTGGTGGGGTGGTTAGGGGGGACGATATACGTATTCCGAACGAAAAAAGGACGTGTATTATTGACGTAATCGGCGGGCGTTCGTTGTATGCGATGCGCTCGGCGTACCCGAAACGTAAAAATAATCGTCGACGAACGCGTTATATGAACGATCGCAACTTGCGCGCGATCCGCTCGTCACAAAATATCGTGGACCTGCACCTAAACGCGTTCATAGTTTAAATTTGAAACTAATAAAACGATTAACGTTTTGGCGAACGATACATTATCCCGCGTATATCGCGTTCGCGTCTTATTGTCGACGCAAGTGGAACAAATTACACAATATACCGCCACGCAACGTTTAACTATAAATAAAAGTGTTCGTTTATAATTCGAACTCTACGAAAGAGTTTACAAAATATGTACGAAACGTTTTCGTGACGAAATTAATTTACGATTAAAGTATATTCGCCGGTAATATCTACGGAATAACGCGACAATAAAAATGGCGAACGAACATTCACTTTATAAGCGCGTTTTTACTCGTTTGTATTCAAATACGGTAATTCTTAAAACTTAACGTGTTTCTAATCAATTTTTCTATAAATTATCCCTCGATCCTAATTTTAAAAAAATGTTTCGTTTGTAGATACGATTTATAATTGCTCCTATAAGCGAACCTATCCCAAATGTTATTCCTGACCCGGCGAAATATTAATATTATTATAGGACACGATACATTATATTTCGTTAATATAGCCAGTTACGTTCGTACGAATTATGCTAGAATAAGTGATCTACAAACCTTATATTTTTTTTTCTAATTTATACCGCACTGTATAACGTAAAAATAGTTATAACAAGGTCTGAATTTAATGATTGATCGTTGCTTAAAGACATTTATGTAGCGGTTTTGCAACCTTCAACCTATTTCGTAATGAACTCGGAGCACAATTTTTTCTTAATCTCTGAAAATATTGTAAATTGTCGAGATAGATTCGTAGCTTTCAAATCGTAGAAAATGATCCAAAACGGATAGATTATAAATACGTCACGTATGAAAGTCACGGATGAACGTACCGCCGAGCAGTTTAACGAACGACAAGGAGGCAATGAATATGTCGGCGTATAATTATCAAAATGATCGTCGTCGCGTATTATATTATAAAAAAATCGTAACGCCCGAAACGTCGCAAAGACGAAAATGCGCAACGCGCGTAAGTAGTCGGTGTACGTTACGTTATAAAACTCCGGTCGGTGTTTGTTGTCGAATGGTGTTTTTGTACCACTACCGGAATTGTGGACCTTATAATCTATATGTATACGATTATTATGTTCGACTACGTATTACAGGTTGGTGTGCGTGTGCCTCCTACTACTACTACTACTACCACTACTCTATACCTTCGGAATTCTGGTCGGTAATATTACCGTCAGGGTCGTCGCTATGGGTGGCCCCGGGTCGTCTATACTGTACGGCCACGAGGGGTGGATCGTGGTGGTGTGTGTTTTAGCCAGAACCTTAGGTTCGTTTTGTTATATATTTCTCGTCATTTTTACACGAGTGTTTACTACGTATATTATTCGATAATGTCACGCGGTTATATTCTTCGTTCGCCGTCGATTGAATAACGTACGCTAGGGGTTCTTAACCGATGGTCCGTGGCCCGTAGATAAGTACTACACCCGCGGATGAGAGGGGAGAAAGGAAATTACGGAAGGAAGGCGTACCGGGTGACGAGACGTATATTGTTGTTTTCGAATAATATTGAACCATGTCCTAAATGTTCGACGATAAAATTCGTTTTTAAGCGTAAAACAAAAACTGGAAATTATCGACAAAACACAGTATTTACCGGATATTTTCGACAAACTTTTTTACGCGTCAATATCGCCACCGCGAGTAAACGACTGATAATAATAATTCGAACGTTTCCGAATATTATTTTTGGAATTATGAAAAACAAAACAACAGTCTGTTTTGGCAAAAATCGTACGTGTCGACAATTTTCGTTGGATTTTTGTAATATTTCGGAGTCGTGTTTTCACGCCTATAGGAAAATCATTAAGAAACTTATAAAACGTATCAACTAAGAATCGCACAGATACAATTAGCTACCAGGAATTGGTGCTACACGTATAAATCCGTACTCTTTGTACGAAAAAATGTACGCGGACTAAATAAGCTAATTTAACGAAAAGCACGTCGTGAAACCGTTCAAATTAAAAACTTAATAAAGTATACAAAATCTAAAACAACAATTGTTTTCGTTTAAGGAAGGGAGATCGTAATTATATTTTATATTTCGAACGGGTCCATGTCCCATAAACGGTGAAAAACTGTCGATTATACATACCGCGTCAATTTCGTAGATCTAAAAAAAAATTTATAACGACCGTACAATCTTTGTCGGTCGTTTTTATCGAAAGTACACGTGATATTTTGATTTTTAAATCGAAACAACGACAGCTAATTGACGTTCTGCGATACTCGCGTCGGCCTCCCGAAAATTTGAAAAAGTATCGAACGATCTCTTAGATTCGACGAAAATAAATTATACGTCGTATTAGGTCGGGACATTTTCATTTTGTATCGACTAAAACCTCGTTTGATGTTACGTCGATCTATACAAAGGTCACCGTCGACCGCAACTCCCTCCACCACCGCCACCACTCCTTTACCGCGGGTATCTACAGGTCGCTTTACGACGGACGTATTCGATTTTCTTTTTAGGCGGAAGCGATCGAGAACTCGGGGTTACGACGCGTTACATATATATCAAACACACGGGTTTCGACTCAGAGTACGCGTGCAACTGTTATTACGTTGTGTCAATAATATTTAACGAATTCGCGACTCCGCGGCTATGTACGAGCAACGACGTCGTTTGGTTTATCCGCCAAATTCAAGGAGGCCAAGCTTACACCGAACCGACTTAAAACCGAGGATAGAATCTAAATAATACACGACAGTGTACGTTACGTTTTCAATACGAATCGTTTCTTTTAAGGACGTTACGAACAATTTAACACGGTACATAGCGGCTTGATGTTAGCGTTCGTTTGTAGTATTGATATAAATTATAACGATGTCAAAAACCTCGCTCCGATTTACTTGGAGAAAATTCGTTTTTGTGTACGATTTCAAAAGCGAATCTGATTACTCGGACTTTGTCGAGCTGTGTTGATTAAGAACCACTACCGGCACCGGAAACTCACGAAATACGTATCAATCGCGTATCTTGTCGTTAAGCTCCTCGTTTCAGGGAAAAAACAGAATATTACGTCTTTGGGTCAATCGTAAACGAAACTCGGTGTTTACGCAAAGGTCAAAGGGAAAAATATATCGTAATTATTTTGGAGTTGAAAAAACGGGTAACAGATGTTACGTACGTTTCCGTATTTAAGCCCGACGCGGCTTTTTCTCGTCGAAATCGGTATTATTCGCCGGGCGATCCTCAACGATACTCGTTGGAGCCGTTTCGTAATACGTCGATATATACGAGTCCGCGCGAACGAACGACGCGACCTTCGAGCAAACGCCGCTGAAATGTCTACGGACAACGGGACATTATCCGCGGCGGGTACGCCAGAATACGTTCGTTGATAATTCGGCGGCGGCGTCGCGACGACGAGACGCAATGAGGTCGTCCGTTGGTCGGCGCGTCACGCTAGTATCATCACCGGTCCGCGAGGCGACGGTGGGTACATTGCGCCTACTGAAACATGTGTGCGTATGACGCCGCCCCCGGTGTACCGAGGAGACCGCGCCTAATAATTCGTTACCGTCGTAACGTATTACGAAACGGTATTTGGACGGGTTGAATTGGCCAACGACTCGTTGTCCCCCATAATTACAGTTCGCGAATTTACGGATATATCGGCTTTTATTTTTTACGCGGTGTACGCGACCCGCCGCCAAACGATCGTTACGAAAGCACGCGTATTATCCAGTTCTTGCCGGCAACGTAAATTACGACGGGAATTTCATTCGGACACGTTCCGATTCCGTCCACGAGATCGCAATTAATGCGCGTAAAACCCGAACGTGTTTATTGGGTAGGCGATTTCGGGGAACGAAACGTTTTTAACTCGCTCGTCCGGCAACTTCGGCGAAACGCCAAAACTCGCGTTCGGGCTAACCGTAACGAAACGTAATGAAACGTAAGCGCTTGAATAACCACCCCGACGTACCAAAGAAAATGGCACGTTTTCCACTTGGGAACGCCGAACGATCGGCCATCGAGTGAGTGACACGGTGGATCCAATTACCGATCGGATCGCGAAGATGTACATAAGCGACGGTTTCTTGGATAATTTACGGGCGAAAAATTGTTATCGGTTCGCGATGACGTGAAAATATAGACGGTGTTCGGCGTGTGTACGTATATAAGAATAATTCGTATAATTTATAGCGTTGTATTGTTATCGATTTTAAGCAACCTCGTTTTGACTCGGTTTGCGTCGAATTTTATAATAATAAAATATTACCGTGTGTACGTTTATAATATACAGAACGTATCGAAATGACCTCACTGCCCGAGCTAAGACGGTGAATTGTTTTGTTTTGCCACTATTATTATTATAGCGCGTTCGTGTGCCGGGAGAATTCTTATACACGCGCGTATACACACACACACACACACACACACACACACACACACACACATACACGCATATATATAAATATGTGTATATGTATGTGTATTTTACGAGTGTTTGTTATTATTATTATTGTTTTTATTGTAATGCACGTTATGACGCGCGAATATTTGTCGAAAAATACGCAAATACGCGTGTGTTATATTAGAAAAACATGTCCGGCAGGTGGGAGGAGGGACACGACGGTCTCTAAGTATTATTCTTTTATTTGTCGCTTACGATAATCCGAGTAAAATGCCTCTATAGGTAAATTAGTCGTCGTTGACGTCGATAATGTTCAACCGTTTTTACCCGGCGTGGTGTCGCGTTTGTCCGTGCGAACGAATATCGTACCATTCAATAAGGAATTATAGTAATAATCGACATTCTCCGCCCGTTGCCGACGCGGTTCGGTATGTCCGTCCATAATTATTGATATTATGTAAATCGTCCTAATATAGGCGAGAAAAAATATGAACAATAAAAAGAGGGATAAAGAAAGAAACAAAGTACGATGGAACGTCGTAGTGTTTAATTATTTTTTCACTCGCGCAAAGTATCTAACTTACGTCTACGTCATTGTAACGTACAATCATGTAGGTTATTTCGTTCGATAGCCGATAAAGCGAAAACGACCTAAAACGTATCGAATTTCACGTTATTTTCGGTGTAGACCGTCCAAAGCGTGTTCTGGCCAAATATGAAATGACGACATTCGTATCGGACATTCAGACTCCGTAAAATCATTCGACACATCTAGTGTTATTCCGATAATCCGAATATAAAACTGTTAATATACAAAACGTGTTAATTACGGATTGAAAAGTAAACGTACACCTACGTCGGTTAAATATTGTTCCAAAATGTCACAGTGGAAGATCGTGTAAAAATTATAACCGAATATGTCTACTAAAATACGTATTATCGTATTGTAACTTGTTGATAAAACAATATCTGCCCACGTAGTCATACCGGTTACTGACCATTTGATTCTACTAAAACAGTTGTATTTATACATTATCATTAGTTATTTCGTAAAAAAATCGAATAATATTTTACCATAATTGGAATATCTCTTCGATCGTTCGATTTTCTGTATTTTTATCCAATCGTGTCTTATCTTACGCATTTCCATTATAGTTTCACACGTCCGTATTATTATATTTAATTAAAAACCTATTTAGGTATGGGTTCAATTTATCAACTTAGCCTTTCATAAATACGAAGTTAATTTTTCGTAATGAACGTTTATTATGTGTACTCCTATTGAACGATGTATGGCTGTATATGGCGACCAGTAATCAATAATATTTGTAGGTCTTCCAATTTGACGATTATAAAAAATTTAATAGTTTATTATTCGAAGAATTGGTAACAATAAACGTATTTTTATTATAGTTGGCGTTACTCGTTGGTTATAATAATAATAAACAAAACTTGCGGAGTTACAATATAACAATAATAATAATAATAATAATAACAATTAAATAATGAAATTTAGGTCATTCGTATTTCATGCGCAAACAGGGAGAACAAATTTCCGTTCTTCAAATAGTTATCACACCCGGTTGAATTATTCTAAAATAAAACATAAAACATAATTATGCCGTCGTTATTATTTCCTATAAAATAGAACAATATGGCGTTTTAAATTTTTTTTTCGAATAAATATTTATAGTTGCGAACAATGTAAGCATCTACCTTCATTCCACAGGATAGTTATATAATTATTATTTGATTTCCTTAGATACAGTGTGTGACAGTCTATGGGTTATCTTATATTCATTTTAGAAATAATCGAATTTATTTCTTCTTTATTCGCGTTATTTTAAAATTCGATATATAACAAAGAGTCATCAATGTTTTCTACTTTTAGTGATGTTGAATAAAATAGTTAAAAGTAGGGAAATAATATAATTTTTTTGTTTTGTTTACGATAATCGATCGACATTAATTTGCGATTCGCGATATTGATTTTAAGTATATGTCCATATTTAATTATTTTAACTAAATAATATTGAAATAATCAATTTGTTTCAATTTTATTTTTAACAGGTCATAAGTATTACTCAATATATTGAATATTTAGCGATAATAAATATTACGCAATTTTCACGCGTATACGTGTAAGACTTCTTAAAAGAATGTCGAGGTCTGCAAATCATTAGATAATGGATTTAAGTCTTGCGTAGTAAAATAGGTAAAAGCTATGACAAATGTCTTTAAATGTCTTTTGTTATTATTTAGACGCAATCCTTAAAATTACACTATGAATATTACATAATCGAAATTATGATAAAGAATCAAGTTTCAAATAATTATTAATATTTCACGTAGTACGGAGGATTAACTGTCATTAATCAGATAAACGTGTAATGCTGAGTTTTTTTATTAGGGGTTTCATTTATTCAAAATAGAAAAAACAGTGATAAGTAAGTTATTAAAATGTTTATACTATCAGTATATTAGCTATCAATTTATCACGTTTTATCCGTTTTTATAGAAATTACGGTAAATAACTGAACTACACGGAAAAACCATTGGTGTTCTGTATCGAATATGAGTCACCGTTTACTAATTACCAAATATAAATAGTAAAAAGTGACATATAATGCAAACAAAACAAAACTAAGACGTCTAATAAAAATTATCAAAAAAAAAATTCGAAATTGACTTATCGCGATTGATTATTAAACGAGTATATGCTACTTAACGTTTATACACTTGGAAAACATAAAAGTGAAAGGTAATTTAAAAAATCGTGAGTAAAACTAGATACTTGTATATTAAACAAAATTAATATTATGCGTTAAGTCAAAATTATAGACGTATAAATTATAATATTGTGGTTAGAAAAATGAATATAAAAAGGATCAATGGAAAAGTCTAGCACACCGTATACATATATATATATATATATATACACACTTAATATTGGGTTTATTATAAATATATATCTTTTAATTACTTTCTATTTCTAATCAAGTTATATTTAATCTATAATTAAATATTTATCCTAAAACGTATACGCTTTCAATAATTTCGTGTGTGCTTAGAGCATTTTTGAAATCGTATTCATATCGATTATTTGTTTTTTCCGTTTGCTTGTATTATTCACGATCCCGAATTAGCATGTTATAATATTAGTTTTAAATCAGAGTAATATCGAAAATAGTTTATTACGTACTTTGGAATGTTTCTACATTTGGATCGCAATGATTGTATTCTATTAGCCCAACGTAACATAACTTGACGACCACTCGTTTTACGAAAAAATAAAATTGTATACTCGGAAAAATTAAATTCAAATAGTTACATTTTCTCGATGATATTTTTCAAATTAACTAAATTGGTTTGACCAATTTTCACAGTATATTTTTACAGTATATTTTGACACATTTTATTATTTTTAATTTATTCATTAGTCTAATTAATTATAAATTATTTTTGGAAAATTAGATAACTATGAAAATAGAGATATTAAATGAACAATACTGAAAGATAAAAAAGGAATTCACGAGTCACTCTTATTTTATGTATTTTGTAAACGTAAGTGTTGTAAGCTTTTTTTTTAAAGAATGGGTAGTGTAAAAGAGATTAAGAGAAATAAAATGGAACACGTCAGACATTGGATTTATGTATTCATTAATAATACGCAACACGACTCTAATAAAAATGTATATTAAAAAAACTAAAGGTAAAAATACAAAAATTTATAAATTGTAATTCCGCGTAATTGTCTATTTTCCTGGTTTTTTTTTTATTTTGTGACCACCGATTGTTTCACACGATCTTAGGTATAAAGTTAAATCGTATCCCGTAAAATATTTAACGATTTATACAAATTACATACTTAACGGTAAAAACTTAACGAGAGCGTTCGTTATACAACATCGTTATCGCCAAGCACTTGACGATTGATAACGCATTTCCGGCGTAAAACTGGAATCATAAAGAACTCGGACACAGACCGCGCGTAACTGGTTAATGGTTAGAAACACGAAGACGACCACACCGCTACCGTCACTATTGCAACGTACAAGCCGAGATTTTGCGAAAGAATATGTACGCCATACGACCACGGTCTAAAAAACAAACCGATAGTCTTCCCGTCGACGACGGTGATTTGTTTTTTTTTTTTGACGCCGTTTCCGTTTTACGTTACGAGTACGCAGCTACGTTTACTACGATGTAACGGCCAATTATTTCGTCCGACCGATTGACGATATCGCGCATGAACGCGTATTTTATGTTTTGCATTTTTCTATCGTCCGTTTTCCATTTCCAGCACACGCGTTCGTCAATCGAAACCCGTCGTATCGATATTATATTACGTATCGTTGACCCAAAGCCGTAGCTGAATATTTGCGTGTCGTTATCGCTGAAGCCGTAACGGACTTCGACGTTTCAAATAAGAGACGAAACAGACTCGCGTACTGACCCACCGGGATACCGGGAAAATCCCTTGCAGGCAATCGTCTATGTTACGGCGTCTCGACCCTCCGCACAGTTTATGTACCTTCGTTCGAAAAAATTATTTCTCGTTATTCGCTAACGACGCGGTAGTATTTCGATAATTAAGTACCTTGTACCGACAACTGCGTCTCAAAAACAGCTGCCGATATCGGTATTTTTATTTATTAGTTTTCGTAATACGAATTACTAAATTTTGTTTGTTTTTTAAACACACATTTCGCGCTACACACGTCAAATTCCAACAATTACACTAAGCGAAACACGATACTTCCCCGAATCGCGTAGTAGTGTTACATTTACGCGTATAAAACTGAATTGATTAAGTGCGATGTACGAACGCAAAATTGTCACGACCCGTTAATACCCTGAGTATTTTCATATTTATTGAAAAGTTATCGTTTTGTTTTCAATTACCCCATATATTGCTACGGGGAGTAATGCATTTATATTTCGTTAATACAAAGTTCAATGTCATGGGTGCACGCCACGATAAACACAGTTGCCCGTTAGAGACGAGACGTTCGAGACGAGACGTTCGAGACGAGAAATAAACGAGAAAACTTCCCGGATCAAACGAGAACCCTGGCACTATGTTGATTAAAACTATAGTTACGTATCGTTTGTGCTTTTCTCGATTTTGTAATCTACGAAAATTGTCCGCAAATCCGATGTAACCTAACGCTCGCGTCTCCGGCGTATCCTAA
>JAIPRN010003709.1:0-19584 GCA_025469175.1 Geopemphigus sp. TES_GeoC_2020 | reverse complement strand
TATATATATATATATATATATTATCTATATGTGTATGTTTAACGAAGTGTGCGAATCGGCTCCGAGATAGGCACACAGCGCAGGTGTGTTTAACGATATTTCGCGATGAGTCACGATGACGTCGATGATGTCGGTAGTGGCTGTGTGTTTCTCCGTCTCTTTCCGGCTCTGTTCATTCGTGAACTTACATACGTTTCCCCGTGTCGCGTTGTAAATCGTCTATCCACCCCAAACATACACACAATATAACTATCACTTCTAACCAGTAGCGGTTTGTAAATTTGCATAACGTAAGTACCCTTCGCGTCGATAGCAACATTGTTATTTGATCAAGAAGAGGTAATTTTATAGTGTAAATTTTTGCTAATCATCGGCGCGCACATTCATAGTCGCCGCTAGTTTACGGTTGAAAACGTATCAGGAAAATATGCCATGAAGTTATTTTTCCATAGAAAGCTTCAAACTCTAAGCTTATAATATTTAAATATAGACATACACGCATACATACATATATAACGACGTATAACATTTTATTATTTTATAATAAATATATTTGTTTTATTTTTTATAACAACTATTTTAATTCAAATACGTGTTTTATTAATTTTCTAATTAAAATGTAATATATATATATGTTATAAAGTAAATATACGATAGAAACGAATACCGTTGACTCGATATACTCCCGATTTACATACTATACAAGACACAATTTTAAAAATAATGTGGCGCTATATTTCGTAAATACAATAAATAATCCGACGAGTAGGTGTAATATACGAGGATTTTGTAAGACTAATAGAAGTTCTAAACCTGTTTCCAACCAATGGCTGCGGCCTTAATATATAATAAATTATATTATTCGACGTTCGCCATCCCCAATCGGTAATAATAACAACAATAATAATAAGCGAACGAAACGCCAGATATTCGCACGAGGATCGATAGCGCACGTTCAAACGTTTCTGCAAAACTACTGTACACACGATATTATACAAACATATCACGTACAACAAATGAGATAAATATTTGTTTTGCGAAAGTTTACGAGTGTAAAATAATTATTACTCGGCGTACGGATTAATAGCTCGACGTGTGTAAATTGTACAACTTGTAATACAACTTTTCAAAACTCAATTATTTCTTTCAAGCCGTACATTAGTGTACACGCGTCATATTATACTCGAATAGAACTCGTACAGATGTATAAACGTTAAGCGTTTCAACAATATCTGCACGAAAGCCATATTTCGTATAATAATAAAAATGCCCAGTTTTTGTACAAGTAAACGTATCACGCAAGTTTTCCTTAACGCGTGTTTATAAGTCAAATATAATATTAAATTTCGTTAATGTATCAATTTAACGGATTTAGCGATACACTGTTAAACCACGTCAATTGAATAAATCACCGATCGTTAAACAGAATTTAAAATAAAACAACAGAAAACTCTACGACCATACGTATGTAAATATTCGGATGAGCATGTAGATTATGTTGAATAACATTGGCAGGATGTTTATTTCGTTAAAATGTCGCGTAGTGAATGTAAACGAACGATGCCAAACAATAAAATCGTTAAAAAGAGAAACGTATTTTTTTACAAAACACACTTTGTTCTCGGTGCGTTAAATCGAGATAAAATAAATTGATAATTTGATGTATTTCCTATAGCCAGTATAGAGATCGGGACGAAGAAATTATTAATTCGACATTCGACACAGCTAGTGTACTTTTTAATTGAGAATACGCTCGATAGCCGATATTTTTTGCAGCTGTCTTCACGGTCAATAAATCCCGTTTCGAAATTCCGCATTATACAAACCTAAACCTTTTAATGACAACGTCACAGTTCTTTTAGTCACGGTGTTTTTTTTTTAATTTTTACATTGACGTCACCATATCGTTTTGAATGCATTTAAATGTTTCAAAGTTTTAATTAAACATCGTCACTTCAATAGGTTGAGTTCTTTAGGGTTGTTGAACAATTGACATTTCTTTGTACGAGCTATTTTTTATTTGTATTACTTTAGGGGTGCTCGTCGAATATATTCGGCTTCCCCGGTACACGAACGCTAATAATTATTCATTTAAAATTCAACACCACTCTAACTAGGCGCATTGTGTCCATTTACCAGCCGTTAGTACGCGTTTTATAAATTTAATTACCTCTATGGGGATTGGGACTACCACACGAATGACTTGCATACAGTTTTATTATAAATTGTATAATCTCGCGTAAAATGATAAATAAAAAGTATAGATTACGTTATAAAAACGATTCGTATTTCTTTTTTCAATATGTTTATCAACAATTATGTTCATTTTCGATTTATTTTACATTTACCCATAAACGATAATTATATTAAACAATAAAGCAGACAGCGTTAGCGTCAATTTCTAACAAAAATACATCGCGCGCTATTTAAACCCGTGTATGTATTTTTTTATTAATAACGATAATTTTTTTAATTTATGTAACAGGATCCCGGCAATATCTACTTTTACGTGACCCGTAGGAATATTTTCTAAAAAAAAAAAAGTAATAAAAATGCACGGAAACGTTAACCTGTTTATCAAGGATATATATAATACCAATCTAAAATGTAGCAAAACACAATAATATTACTGAAAGTCGAGCATTTCTAAGATAAAAATGAAATACTTAAATTACCGTTACTGTTGTAGACAAAACTGTATTTCTGTCTCGAAATTTATTCTTAATACCGGTTAGGAAAATAAATAATAATTAATAATCTTGAAACACCAATAACATTTGTGGTAAACACTTAAATCCCAAATAATAGCGAGCATTTGAATAATAGAATAGAATACCTTTCGTAAAATAAAATAATACTACTACCACTACTACGTCGTATTATTATAATATAATAATCATTTCAAAATGTATATATAGTCAATACAACCAACTAGGCGACCTACATTTATTTTCCTAATTACACTATGATTGTTTAAAAATAACGTAACAGCGTAAACAATACTTATAGAACCGCAATTTTACAATGGTTCTATATAAAAAAAAAATATAATATAAAATATCGGAAATTATGAAAAGCGATCAAATTCGCTATTTGTTTTAAACGTAGTACGATGAACTAAAAACGTCAGTTTATAACTAAGTCATAGAGGAGCTCATATCTGAAATTAATGTGAGATTTAATTGAACGACTGTTAATATACATAATAAAAGCTGTAGATAAATATTGCTTTTTGATAAACACCTAAAACTACTTCAATATTACAGAAAATTACGAATATTCCGAATGATGTGTCTGAATAAAAAATCGATAAAATATTTACCAACTTCCGAACCAAATGGTACTAAAAATTAATTCAAACGGTTCAACTGGAATAAAGACAACGACTACTTAGAATAATGTAATTGCTTTTACAAAATATTACGGTTATTTTAAGTATGGTTTGTTAATGGTTGCTCGAGCAAAAGAGTGTTTTCAAAATTAACTATGGCGAAAAATAAATCGAGTAATAGTATGAACCAAGATAAATTAGATAAGATACAACAAAAATCTACTCTAAACATAAATATCAATATTCAAACCGATGAAAATTGACCACTTTCTTTATAATTAAAATTGTAATATTATATTGTTTTTACTATTTAGTAGGGTTAATTTCCATTTTTTCATATTAAATTGAGTATATCTTAACGAATATGTGATTTTAAGCATTATATATTTTTGCTGTGTTTAAGTTTGTTGTTAATTTAGTTTATTTGTTAATGAAATAAAACAAATAAGATACAATTTATTGTTATGATTTATGTATTGCTTAATTTTTCATATTAATTTCAAACTTTATAGAAAATTAATGCCTGTATACATTAACACATCAGTTAAGAATTTTTTTTGTTTGTTCTTAATTTTAGTATTTATATCATTATTTACTATTGTATAATATAATTAAACATTTAAAAATACTCGTTTTTAGAAAAAATATTTGTCGTCCCGTTATTATACACTATAAATTTATGTTTTAACCTAATATAATTACTCTGATATATATATATATATTGAATAGTATCAATAGATCAAAGAAAATTCTAATCATATATATTCATCACGTTGTATCGTTTACATTTTAATCAATACACAGCGTGGTATTTATACATTATAAGATACATATTGTAACTTTTATATTAATTAATTATTCTCTTTTGATCGCGTTTTGTAATGAAAATGGTGTGAAATAAATTACGATCTTCAAATAAAACGAAATATACATTTAAATCGAAAATGACGTTTTTCGAATAAATTGAGTCCGAATTTCGAGATAATTTCGATCAGAAATAAATGATGCGTAAATTTTAAATTTAAACGTTTTAGTAAACCTGAACGCTAAATAACTTCTCTATAGAACCTTAGTCAATCTTGAAACGTGGCCGTTTATATTAATTATACTTAACTTTGAACGAATTTAATATAATTCAATTTTGATTTTATCGCGATAATTTAATATATTAATTAGAATGTGAAAAAACAAAAGCCGGGATGTATACCGTGACTACGAGTACTTGTTGGAATTTCGTTCAGACCAACAAAAGCTATGGCGCTATAATAGTATTATTTTATATCTAGTAAAATCGTATTGGAAAAATAACTATTATGAGCGTATCCCGGTTTATCCATAAGAGGATTACTTATGACTTTTATTTTTTTTTTCCGAAGATTTTTTCAATATCCTCGGAATCTATTGAGAATTTTACACCATTGTTGTATATTATTATTTTTTTTAGCTGATTCAGAGATACTTAAAGCTAATACTTTGTGGCTAAAAAAATGCAAACCGAAAAATATAAAAAAAACTCATAACCGCAATTATTAATACAAACAAATATCCATGAATTTTAAAAGTAAACGAATATATTATATAATTGTGCGTAAAAACGTAGCACGTTAGGTATTTATTTCAAAATACATATTTTATTCCATTTACTTAATATAGAAAAGCAAAATTTAGGTATCCGAAAAATCAGCACTATAAACACGTTATTCGGATATTATATTTCAAGTTTGTTCTACTACGACATAAAATTTGACATTGATATTAATACGTTATTTATAGGTTTTTCAAATTTTACGTAAATAGCAATATTCGATCATTTGTGTGCCGATATAAAGAAATTATGTAAAATCATCACACATTATTACGACCAAAGGTTACTTTTTCGTGTTCTTCCATTATTATGCACACATTACTGCTTACAGCGTTATTGTACAACATAATATGACTCATAATTACTAACTTCTAATTCATTATAGTTAAAAACTATATATAAAACTATGAAGCTGTGTATATTTGAAAAAGTGTTTACTTGCCTATTTACAAAATTACATTAATTTAGTTTCGTGAAATACTCGTTACCGCAGAAACGTTCGTTTAAAAATTACACAATATTGTAAAACGTTATTGTAAAATCGTCTTATCGAATGGTTTAAAAAATATAATGATTTAGTAACCAGTGAAGTGTTGACGGCTTCCGTTATTTATCTCTGTCGATATTCGTCCATCCTAACCTAACCATCCGTGAACGATTGGTGTGACCAATATATACTATAAAAATTAATTAATAAGAGATTTATTAAGAATAAAGTTAAAATATAGCACACTGAAATAACGTTTTCATATGAAAAATTGCATCTTCTTTCCTGACATAACCACAATTGTCTTATATTATTTTTAATATTTGTACGAATATTATTGATAACAAGTTAATTATGGCTTTGATACTCGGTAAAAAATTGACTAATTAACGTTTTTATTTATAAAAAGTATAATATTTATTATTACGCTAAATACAATAAATTATACAACGATGTCATATTAAATGTTGACTCTAACATCCAATGATACTGTCATTATAATACCTTGTAAATAAAAATTGTCTTACAGTTGCAGTTTTCTCGCAAATAACGTAAGAAGAGATTTTTGTCAAAGATTTCATAACTATGTACGCTTGATAACAGATATCACGATTTAATTACGTTGGTCGAAACTCGGCTTTATTACAAACAAGTCGCGTTACGAATTCTAGAATATTTAGACTATATATTTGTTACTTTAATACGTTTTTTCCATTTAAATAGAATCTGTGAAATTCATTAAAGTTAAAAAAAACCCTTCGATTTCGTGACAGGATAACCGATGAAGCACCGACAGTCATTTATTATTTTCAGACATACGAAAATCTTGGATGTCTTCAAATCAACAAAAAGATTTACGATTATTTAAATAAAAAGTTTTCTCGACAACCATCAATAATTAATTATTTTTTGACAAGTTTTAATCGCTTGAAAAATGTTTGATTTATTTTAGTTAAAACTTTGAACATACGCTTGCACACTATACAAACACTTACCTGAATTGATAAATATTATAATTTACTCGAATTTGATTATTTATTTTTAATTGAAATTCCAAACTTAATATTCGTCGTTTATAAGAAATAATGTATAATCCACAATATTGTAAAATATTTCAGGTTTCATTCAAATGTGTTACTTCGATATAATATTTTTATTATCTTGTACAAAGCCGTTCAATATCATTATCATCCCAATCACCTAAATGTTTTACACATTAGGTAATATATAAATTAGAACTTTAAAATTTAGTTATTTCAATTGTAAAAAATTATTACAGTATTAGAAAAACAGCAAATTCTTAATAGTCGTAAATAATTATTTATGAAATAAATGTTAGATATGTACCTAAATAGTACAAACGGGTTTTTCTGTCAATCACTTCTATTTAAATACGTCAAATTTTATGCAATTAAATGTTGTTATTTTTTACAATAAATAAACACTAAAAATCTACTCACGTAAACGTTATTTTTATAATATTCTGGATAAGCACCAAACGACAATAACGACATAACTACCGCCATGAATACCAAACAGTGACGAACGGGAGCGAAAAGTAAGAAAACAAAAACGATGACGACGTTAACAACATCGCGTGATGATAACAGTATAAGTAGGTTTAGCTGACGAACAGAGAATTAGACGTTTTACAGACGGTAAAAGCTTTATTTACTCAAATTCTATAGCGAAATTTAACGTATGGCGCATTTTTAGATTATGTGTGTACGTGCGCGAAAGTGAAATATAAGTAAGTCAGTGCGATAAAATGAAGTAGACAAGATTTTAGTTTTATCGTGGTGCAAACACGTGAACATTATATAGTTTTCATAAATGGGTCGACCAGTATAACCGAAAATAAAAATAACAATAATAATACGGCTCTTTCTATTTGAGAAACAGACGTATATTATTTACATCGAATCAATTCGCAGACAGATCAATAATATAACTAGACCATTCAAATCAATTTTTCTAAAACGTCGGACACATTGAAGTAATTATTCGTTTAATACTAAATTGTTATTCTCCAATAATAATGTCAATATCGGTCGTAATAACGTAACAATTCGATAATTGATTTTAATTAAATTGGAAAATATCAATTTATAACCAAATAGAAATATATATATATATATATATTATTTTAATTTTTTTGTAATCGCCACGTAAATTATTGAAAGTATAATATCTTCTAATGGAAACGATAAACAATAATAATAATGCGTTATAAAAATTAAATTGTCCTTTTGTTTTGTCAAAATATATTTGTGATAGAAAATAAACAATATAATAGTAACATTAATTCGAAAAAAGATTAAATAACGTTATCGATAGAAAACAAAACAAACATATTAGGTTTAAAAACCTCTTGCCACTCTGTTATTGTGAGAAACAAATTAATTTGTACGTTTTATCGATTATTTAACAATGGCGTAATTCTTATAGGTTATTTAAAATAAACCTAAAATATTATAAATTTTGACACGTCGCATAATCCTAATTAACAAATACAATAAAACCATACATTTATGTAACATTCACAAATATTTGAAATATTTACTACAATAACAATCAGCTAGATTTCGATGAATCTATAATGAAATTTTTCGCTAAAATTTAATATGCAAAACTAATACGGTTTAAAGTTAATAAACGAGGTTTCGTTTCTTTAAAATATCGTAAATATTTTCATCCAAAAATGAAAAACAAAATATTAAATTGGAATACGTGCATATATAATTAAATAATTCGTGTTTACGTTACTTTGTATTTAGAAAATAAAGAAGAACGATGGCATGATCTACTATGATACTATGATCCTATGATAAATGTATTAAACTATACAAGCAAACGCGTTATGAGCAATCTTGTTGGTCTTGTTCTCTGTGTCCAATCGAAAAGTGCAAAAGTATGTCGAAGCTGAAGTCAAACATATCAAACTATCTATCCGCACTTAAAGGGATATAACTATAGTAATGAAACGTAAACCCCAAAAGGAAATACTCAACATGTACGAATGCTATATCCAAAAGCAACAGAAAAAGTGCTTCTGATATATATTATTTGTTTCGTTTATAAACACTAAAGTCCATTTCCTTAAATATTAATCGATAATTATATTATTACTGTTTATTTTTCAGAAAAATAACAAAAGTCTTTGATGTTCAACATTGAATTATAGGCATTGCCTTTTACCATTATAAAAGATCAATTGAAAACGAGCTGATGAAATGAACGGGCACGAACACTTGTTTTCCAAAGAAAATCCTATAACATATTTCTTGTGACGCTCAATCTTACCGCGGCGATTCCATATAAAGTAAGTTATTGAATTAGTTTCATTATTAATAATGTACGAGTATCTGTCTATATGAACGGTTGAAATATTTTACCAGCCCAACAATGTTGGTACGATTTTAATTAAATATTATTCATAAATAATTTTCTTTTTTGGAACATAAATTGGTTCAAATTTCATTGCCTGGAGTAAACGTTAAATTAACTATTAAAGATTTACTTATGGATTAAGGCCGTTACATTGATTGTTATCGGCGCAAAGAGACACGTTTGGACAACAGCATTCAAAAGCCATACTCAGAAGCGTTGACCATAGGCAAAACGGACCGTGTGAAGGTTTTACTTGGCAAGAATTTTCTAGATAAACACACGGCTGATGTCACTTAACGAAAATAAAGTGCAGAGTTCGTTGTAACATCCCACATTTTGATATAAAGCTTCCGTTCAGTCGGTGATCGTCAACGTTAGGTTGACGACGTGACGTCATCAAACACCAAACATTGGCCCGTGGCAACCGACCCAGAATCTGTTTCGAACGATTACATAACAAACGCGACAAATTCATTGGGTCTCGTATTCTTTATTATTAACGAACGATTACGACATTAGTTTCAGTTTAAGCGAAAGTATTTTCATTCGCATTTATTATTATTGCAAATACGTTCGTTAATTCTTCCCCCTCAATGCAGCTCCGTGCGAAAAAACACTCTATATTGCTTATAACAAAATTATTCGTTAAACATACATACGAGGGAAATCATAAAAAAACGAATTTTTTTGTAAAACAAACCAAATTTATTATTTTGATTTACATCTTTTAGTTACCTTCTAAGTACTCTCCATTAACACTAATAACTTTATTCAAACAGTTTTTCCATTGCTGGAAACATCTTTTATATACTCGTTATTTTGTGTGTTTCACGCGCTTCCATCGATATTCGTTTTAACTCCGATATGTTTTCAAACCGTTTTCTTTTCAAGTCTTTCTCGTCCGAAGAAACAAAAAGAAGTCACAGAAGGCCAAATCAAGTAAGTAGAGGGAGTGAAAAAGCAGTGTCATCGAGTTTTTCACCAAAACTTCACAAACAGGGACGGCTGTATGAGCTGGAGAGTTATCATAATGGAAGAACCAATCACCATTGCGTCACAAATCGAACCGTTTTAGCCAAACGCACTAACGCAAATGCCTCAAAACACCAAAATAAAACTGTCGATTGATCGTTTGGCCTTCTTCTAGAACGTATTCTGAATGGACAATGGTGCGAACGTTAAAAACAAAACAAATGATCATAACGGCCGATTTAAACTGACGTGCATTTTCGAAAGACATGACACCGCATTTAAAGCATGAATACCGCTCAAAAACTTGGATTCTTTTTATGGCGTGCTACTTGTAAGCTATAAACAATATATTAACCGTGTTTGAAATACTGTGACCGAGTAAAAAACAAAATTTGGTAGCTGCACGTTGTTCGCGATTATTAGCCATTTTCAGTAATGTAATAATATCGAAGATAAACGAAAACTCACTTCTCACAAATTGTCACAGAACCTAGACACGATCACTTTAGATGAATCGGGACGGCACACTATCTCAGAAGGAGTTACTTAACACCCACTAGCAAGAAAATTCCACGTTATTTTTAGGTCCCCTTTCGTCTAGACATACAAATATTATGTATTTAAATTTGAATATACTCTTAATATGTATATCGAAATATTTGTTTTTTAGAAAATATATGATGTCGATTCGTTTGCACATAACATATACGATATGAATTAATTAATTGTCGTTTCATCAGGTCATAAATAAACATAATCTGTATTCAATTTTGCTTTCGATACATTAATTCAATAGTAATACAAACAATATTCGTTACAGTGCCGCGATAACATGACACGGCATTTCACGGTTCCCCCAAAACGACCGACGACGGCAAAGTGATTGCGAACCATTAATTGATTATTAATTATTCAGCTGAACGTTTTGCGAAAAATTAAAACGAACATACTGCTTCAGATATTAGAAACAAACCGTTTACGCGACAAGCGTGCGTATGAAACGATAAATGATGGGGTGATTGGACCTAGTTTAATGAAATTCGCTCCGTGTGTAAGCTAAATATACAACCGACAATTACGATTAAATTATGTAAATTAATGGACAGTGGTGACCCATTGAAGTGTACAATAAAATATTATATGTAATAATATCGATTTCGGTGGAAAGTTATACAATTATTAAACCACTTTTCGGAACGATTCAAACAAAATGAAGATGTTCGAAAAACAATAAACGATCGAACCGAAAAAAAATAATGGCGACTGTTTTATAATCCGACGAAAATTGTTCAAACGGTCATTAAATTATCGTGTAAATTTCGTACACGCGCTATTACGGTACATGGACGGGGGAACAGTTATTCCGTATTCGCGCGGATTTTCGTTAAAAATTTGTAACGAAAGAAAAACAGAACCTCGTTCTCGAACACAGCAACGGGACGGCATCTTATGAAGAACATATGTATAATCGAACTGTCGCTATAATCGAATTCGGCTACGTCGTGGCATATTTCTCTTAGGTACGTCTAAAGTGGTTCGATTAGGATATCGGACAAGCGTGCTCCAGATTAATATTTCATTGCGGTTTACACGGGAAATCAGAAGAGGGTACCACCTGAGTACTACGTCGGTTCGAGTGGCATGAGACTATTTAACGGAAAAAAAAAATAATAAAATATCGAAAGAACTTGAACCGACGGTGGCGTGCGCATTGTACGTGCCAAACGAGGCGTGCCAAAGGCGTTTTTCGCGAACAAAAATCCATGTGTGTGCAGACGTTGACCAGAAAATCTCAGCGGGTAATCGTTGGCGCACACCACAATAATACAACAGCGATTCGAGTCGTCGTCGTCATCGTCGACGACTTCGGACGGTTGACAAATAATGGGACGGTGTGTACGCGTATAATATACCGACGTAATACAATAAAAGGAAATAAAATAACCTAACGAAACGGGAAAAAAAAATAGAAACCGAAAAAAGCTGCTCGAACCCCGTGACAAGTGTGAAATTGTCGTGAATTATTTACAAATACGGGGTACGATCGGGACGTGCGTGCGAGTGTGCGGCTTCCGAAGGGAACGGACGCCGGGTAAACGCGAGTGCGAACGAGTGAGTGTATATGTGTGTGTGTTGAGGGGAGAAGCGGGGGAGAGGGTGAATGGTTTTCGCGGGCTGGTGTTCGCTTCGGCAGGGGTCCGCGGTGTAGAGAGTACTCGAAAATCGGTAACAAGCAATTATACACGCCGCAACGGCACTCGAAAACGTTCAATATTGTCACGGGCCCCTGCAGGGTCTTTCGTCGTCACCGTCGGCAATAAACGCGCGACGCGCCATGCCTGCGTGACGAAATACGACAACTACTGCTACGACGCGCGGCGTGGACATATTATAATAATAATAATAATAATATAATATATAATATTATACCGGTGCCGACGGTGACTGTTGTTTGCGCGCGATGGCCGGTTTTTATATGGGTGTCATCCCCGCCGACCGATTATCATCGTCGTCCGCACGCACCCCTATTATTGTATATAATATATGTTATTACCAACAATGACGCCGTTACTGTACTATTTAGGTACACGTTTTATTAAAACAGCGTACAACGAAGAGAAAACGCGCTGCAAAACGATAATAGATTTCGAGGGAAACCGAGCAAAAAACACACGCTCCGCCGTGGCCGAAAAATCTACGCGCGATTGATTCTTCGAACGCCGGCTGATATATAAATACAGTATAATAGTAGTGGCGGTCACGGGGATGGCGGTGGTGGTTTTGGTGATCGTAAAAAGATTCACTAATTAAAAAATAGCGTGACGTAATACGCGGTTTGGGAGTAGTTCCACGAAACGGAATAAAAATCGAATTTCCACGTACACGCCCGCGTGATTATCCGATCAATTCGAAATGTAACCGCGAAGAAAAACGAATTTACGACACGACTCGTCTGTGAAACGGAACGGTATAAGAACGATACATGACGTCACATGGTATGGCGGTCACCGCCTATATGTTTACGCGGAAATCGTTGATGCGATTCTATTATTGACTTATATTTTCCGTTATATTCGACGAAAACGAAACATTTTGATAAAATCGGTACGCTTCATTTCTCTGTCACTCTTTCTCCCTCTATGTCGTACGTTTTACTTACATTTAGATTTGCTTTTTATCGAATAAAAATATATGTGATGCGTATAAAATGAATATTACAAGTTTTAAAAAAATAGTTTCCTAACTTAAATTTTCCAAATATTTATTATATAGGTCATTTGACGTTTATGTGCAAACGTTTTTTTTTCTGTGTGTGAACTAAAAATTTGATAATTTCGTGTCAATATAAATTTTTTTGAAGGTTACGTTTATTTCATCCATCTAATTTTCATCTGGCGGGTTCTTATAATACAATTGTAAATATATAAAAAGCGGATATTCTATATATATATGTATATATTTGTGTTTATATTTCACACAGCAATTATTTTTTTAAATTTATTCTATAAGGGTATATACGGCATATGGGTATTTCTTATATCAATAACATATCGGCTCGTTGTTTGCTTTTTTATCGAACTACGTACGACAAAAAAACATCCTCGGACGCAATCAAAAAATCGAATATTAATTTCAGAGAAAAAATATTTCATTTGTCATTTTTTTTTTAAATATTTGTTGCGAACTCAAAGCCGTCGTTTGTAATAATTTATAGTCGTTTTATGTTGTGCCAACAGTTGTATAATTAGTAATAAAATCGATAAATTATTTTTCATTGTTACGTACTAAACACAATAACATTTGTACATAAACGTCGAAAAACCTATACACAATTAATATTTTCATTATATAAAACTTTGATGACTATTAATTTAGAGAAATATATCTTTAAAATGTATACTATTCATATGTATGCGTAAACGACAAAACGTAAACTCAATAAAGGGCACGGAAAAATTTTAGATTTTCGTTCGAATGTACCTGAAAATAAGAATTAACAACAGATATCGCACGAATGATTCCCGTGGAGTAAACGCATAGTCGGACGCTTAAGTGACCATGTGATCTTATGACAATACGCGTCATTTGATACTCGAACTCTAGCGGTTAGACGAATTAATATTATTTATTTATCCATCCATCGAAACCAAGTTCATTTTTTATTTATGTTTCGTACTCCTTTAAATCGACTAGTGTGTACTTTTTTGTATGGAACCTATTCATTCCGACAGTATTCATGGATACTCGAACGAATCGAGCGTTGTATACATTAAACAGTACGCTATACGATGTGTTATATTTAATATGTGTTATTTTACATGTTATTTATCAAATTATGTTTTGATTTGATTAACACCGACGTTGACGATCGACAAAGTTACTCTAAAGTCTTGATTGTTTACAAACCTGAAAAATCTAATTAGTATACGTACAATTAAAACACGAATTATCTACTACTCATTGTTATAACAACGTTAAACTACAGATCTATCGCGCGTTTCTGTATAAAATGTTTTACGCTCATTTTCAAAGTAAATTCAATTATTTATTCAGATTTAGTTATTTCTACAACGCGTAAAAAACGTTATAATATTTACGACGGTATACTTTTGTCTTGTTTTAATAATCAATATTGTCTGATATATTGATTTACGGTAAATGGAGACAAACTATAATATTCACTGGGAAAAACTCCTATTGAACGGCCAATGAAAACAATTTAAAAGTGATCGATTTGACCGATAAGTAACTGTGCGCCAACGACTAAAATGTAAATCACGTAAATTCAATGATAACGATTATACCACATACATCGTGGTACTAGATACTAGTTTCGTCCAATTCAAATGATTCAATTTACTTTTTAAATCAAATACCTTTGTCGAATTAAAGTATTAACCAATCAACTTATATTATTTTTCAAATGAAGACGTGTACACAATTCAACAATATTTATAATAAAAATTGTAGAATTTAATACTCGACTCACAATATATACGACATTCGCCGTATACATTTTATTCTAAATATTTACCGCGTAATAGCGAACAAACCATGA
Organism: Geopemphigus sp. TES_GeoC_2020; assembly: GCA_025469175.1. Lineage (NCBI taxonomy): Eukaryota > Metazoa > Arthropoda > Insecta > Hemiptera > Aphididae > Geopemphigus > Geopemphigus sp. TES_GeoC_2020. The sequence continues at coordinate 4,760 of JAIPRN010003709.1, read as the reverse complement.
GAATATCGTCACAAAATATAAAAGTTAAAGTTATCCGCGAAGACTCATTAGAAACATAATGATTTATACAACGAACACGATACACTTACGCTAAAAGATCGTAGCCTACAATGGTTTGTCGATAGTATTGTAATTAAATTTATTAACCGATTATTTCCGTGAATGTCAAAATTTCACTATTTAGGAGAAAGGCCCAAAAAATGCTATTTAATAAAACCAGATTTTGAACGGAAAGAGGTTTGGCAAGAGTTTATGGATAACCCGTAAGTTCGTATAAAACCGTGTATTAATTTGCCGGCGAATAAAATACACAAATGTTATATTTTATCTATCGAGGATGTGAAATACCGTGATGACGTCTCATTGGCTCCACTGTCATAAATATCGATAATTCGTCAAAACCAAGAATGTACAAACTTTACAATCTTACATATTCGCAATAATAACGTACTGAATATTGACATAAAACCTATTGATTTTATTGAATACGACGGGGTTGTGGAATGGCCACCATATTATCGAAAAATATACAGTCCTGGAAAATAAATTGCTACGTGGTTTGAATAAAGTCTGTGATCTGATAACTGAGAAACAAGATAATGACCAACAAATTTCATCACCATACGTAACAACATGTTTATAACGCCAAAAACTATATAAGTATTTATATACCATAAATTACGTGAGAAAAACTGATATTTGTTTTAATCGTTTTTAAATAACCAATTGTATAGTCAATCTTTTAGTTCTTCAATTACAATCTCGTAAACTAATTATACATTTTTCCAAGAATAATTTACGTTAAATTAAATATAACACTATTTTATATTTTTATAAAGTTTGACGAAAATGTAATTATTATTTTTTTAATGAAATATATTATATTACTGACTTACTATCCGATTAATCTTATATGTCACTTGACGTTCCTTGCTTATCAAATAATAATTAATGATTACCCGAAAACGTAAAATATTAATAATATTGAAAATTCAATAATAAGTTTACTAAATGTTTGACAATGTAACTACTTCGTAATTATATCATTGACTTAGCACAATATATTATATAAAATGTACAAATAGTATATCACTAACGGTAATAAGGTAACATAGATCAATTTGTCAAATAACGTTAGTATTTATTTGTAAAATAATTTCGTCAGTTAAAATTTTATTAGATAAAATTGTGACTTATCATGTATAATATTATCCATAAATAAGCTGAAAATTGTAAGTAGTATTATATTATTATATTATAAAACATATATAATATTTCAACTAGATTTATTCCTATCTCAATAATTAAAAACTATAAAAAAAAATTTCAGAAAAATGATAATAATCGTCACGAACGTGTAATAATAAGACAATTTTGCTCGTATTCTATAAAGATATATATTACATATAATTAAAAATAAAATAACACCCTATTTTCGTGACATTACTTTGCGCCAAAATAAGAGATGAAAAGGAATTGTTCATGATAAATGCTGTTGAATACCAGGTTTTTATTAATTAATTTGTTGTAGAGTTTAAAATTATAATATTTAACTAAAGTTGGATTTATTTTTTATTTTTTAAAACGTCACAGACGTTCGAATAAGATAATTATTTATAAAAATATTGACTTTTTCAGTATTTTCCGTTGCACAAATTTGATTTTCTTCGTACTTCAGAGATTTATTCAGAATGTTTACGGAGAATTTATTGTACAAATTACATTTTTCGATTAATAAGAATAATTGAATTTGCGTCAATTTATAAAATATTAATAATGAGTTTGACGTGGTGTTATAAATTAATGAAATATGATACGAATTAAGCTAAAAACAACGTTTTAAACACGAGTAAACTAAATTTATTATTTAAGAAGATTTCTTAACACAATTTATTTTCTTAGTAAGACATTTTTTTTAAAACAAAGAAAGTCACTAGAAAATAATTGTAAAATCGTATATACACTAATATTTATATTTATTTCGTTACTATTTTAAATTTATATAATATTATAGTACTTTAATATTAATACAAATATATATTATTTTCATCCAAAACGTGTGTACTATATTTCGGTTTTAATTCGTTTATGATTTTTATTATTTCCATTAAAAAGTATGTGAAGTACTCGTAATAATTAAAAATTTAAGTCATTCATAAGTAACATTATTTAGATTACCGAAATTATATATTTTAATAAATATTTCATTAAGTCGTTTTAAGGCTTGATGATTTTTACCGCATTTGTTTAAATTAAAATCCTAATAGAACTCAACATTTTTATAGCCCAAACTACATTTTCAATCTAAATAACTTTATAATAATGTAAGCTTAAAAATTGTATAAGTTTGAATTCGATAGAAAACGGGTGAGATAGCTCTAATAATAATGTATAGCTGCTTAGTAAAGATATGGTAAGTTCCGTGTAGTAGATTAAACATAATACTTATTTTACCGTGTACGAACAATTTTGGAACTCAAATCTGCTTCAACGAATCAATCACATAAGGCTTATAGTGTGAATTATAAAATACCATCATATTATTTTATTCGATCGGTGTTTATCTCATCGCGACATGAATTAAATATGATTTCTCGTTTTATTATTTTTCTTGTGTCATAAAATATATTCGAATTTGAATAACTTTTTTACGAAAGCGAATCCCCCTGTGATAAAAAATACATAGCATGAATGTGCGTCGTACAGGTATCACGCGTGCCTACATAACACACGACGAATAATAACTCAAAAATATTACATTTGTTTTTAGACAAATACAAATATACAGCTTACTTATATTTGTCACGAAAATTTTTTTTTAACGCGATATCAATTCCTTTATAATTGTTCGATGTGTAGGATACGAAAATCAATTTTGCTGGAAATCTAGAACAATATCTGCGCGTAACAACTACGAATAATAATTATACATTATTGTTCAAAAGTACATGTGCGTATAAATTATTCGACTTTTAATTATTCCGCTGTTTACACAACGCGTCCTATTAAAAAGGTGAATGGTTCTATCTCGACGCTCTTCGTAGCGACAAGTCTGAACGAGTAGACGCTGAATGTTACGACATGTCTAAATTTTAAACGCCATAAATTTCGAGCTACTCGTACGTGGTTCAGTAGTAACGCGTTTATAGCACATCTTCAAATCACCATGGGACCATGCGCTAACAGAACGTTTCGTTTTAAATTGAGTAAAAGTACTTACGAAACTTTTCGAATTATTCAAAATCTTTACGGTAGAAAAGTTTCGAGTTGTAGATATGATTTTAAGTGGTTTTAACGATTTCGTAATGTCAAAAATAGTAATGAAAATGACCCGTGTTTTAGAAACTAAATACCAAATCGAACCGAAGAAAATTTAACAAATATAGCTACGATTCGTCAGAATAATTGTAATGTGTTATTAATAATTGAAGAGATCACTGTTGCTCCTAAAAGTAAGAAATTTTGAAATTGGAAAAGTTCCTCGTGCTCTAACAGATGACGAAAAGCACTCTTGAATAAAACAATGGAATGAAATGAAAAAAACAACCAATAGAAATCCAAACTTAATGACTAGTATTGTAATCGTTTGTGAAACACTGCAGTTCTAGGACCACACTGAAAAATGACAGATTACAGACTAAAACGATTAAAAAAAAACTGAAAAAAAAGAGCTCTTAAAAAGAGCAGAATCAAGAGAATTCTTACCATTTTTTCACGATTCTTAAAGAATTATGTATAAGAAATTATCGGTTAGGACAAACAGCGACCGATGATAACTGTTTAAATGTTAATCGACAAGTGTAGAAAATAACTCAACGAGTTAACTTCAATATACAAAGTTTGGGCATAGTTTCTGTTACACAATAATACATTAACGCATAAAGTTAAACTTGTATAGGCCTTTTTGGCTAAAAAAACACACATCATAGTGCTCGAACATTTCTCATATTACTCTGATTTAATACCGTGCAATTTTTAGCCGTAACTTAAGTTAGTGATGAAAGAAAATCGTAACAACACTATCCAAAACATCCAAAAGACCGTAACTGAAGTTTAAGGGACCATATCGAAAAAGCACTACAGAAGTACTTTGTAAAATGTTATAATTGCTTTTAACTCTAGAGTATATTTTGAATAATAAATAAATAAAAATAATTGAACGATTATATCGTTTCCTTTTAAGCGGAACATACTCTGTATATCCACATTTACTTGTGGTGACCATAATAACAATAATATCGCAGATTTATATTTTTGTACAGTTTATTTTTACGTCAGTTTTGAACTTCAAAACTCTAATGTATCGAAAGTTATTGTTAATCCGTGATGTTATATTTACAATGAAAAAAATTTCATAGTCAACTTTGTTTTATTCATAATGGAAATAACGTTTCTTGTTCTGATAAGTCTAATGTTAATTTCGATTTCAATATATTATCGCTTATGATAAATATACAGATATATATATACTAGATGTATATACTACAGATGTATATATACAAGAAAATGTTTAGGTGTACGCGTAAATATTTCACATACAAATAAAAATATGCCAATGTACAAAGAATAATAAAATATGATACAAAACTATTGCTAGGCAATTTTGAATTTAATAGTATTTTTATTTTGCAGAAAATTGTATCACCTTTTTGAGGTCAAGTGCGTTTAACGAATTCAGAAAAAAAAAATTTTCTAAAATGAAATTACTTTCAAAATATCTGAACGAATGTGATCGATTGTCTGTAATAAGCAATAAATGG
>JAIPRN010003708.1:0-19597 GCA_025469175.1 Geopemphigus sp. TES_GeoC_2020 | reverse complement strand
ATATTACGCCAATGAACGACCGTAAACTCGAGAAATAAGACTTAGTTTAGATACAAGCGCATATTTGTGGATTTGAACTCTCCCTGAAATATATTTTCCACCTTTGGTATCCTTAATTGATAGCCAAGAGCGTTTTAATACCAACGTAAATGACGGTACGATTAGAAAAGTTAAATTTTTCGATTTTGTTCGCGTAAAAGTCGCGCGCCATTTTTAAGTTTCGCGTTAAACGTTTATAGGCGAATTACGTATGACTGACGAAATATCATTTCGAACGCGATAATTCTAATATTCTTGTGCGCGAGAGTAAAATGACATGATTTTTATTTAACGGTTGTCGTATAGCGGCGCGCGCGTTCTATAAATATATCCACGCCAACGAAAATTTCGATTTCGAATTCCAATTTACGCGGGCGTTTTTCATTTTCGAATTATAAGGAATTTTTCGAAATTCGCGCGTCCGATACCTAAACGCGGATTAGTTGTCCACGGTATTTATACTTGACGCTAACGATTTGCGCAACGAAAATTCCGTCATAGTTCCTAGATACGTTTTCCGATACGAAAACTTCGTACGACAAAGAGACCGGAGAATGGAACGTGCCGTTAATATACACGCGTCTCTTTCTCGAGAGAGAAAGAGAGAGAGAGAGAGAGAGAGAGAGAGATTGAGATAGAGACGGAGAGCGTAAGCAGAAGGCGTCGTCTGGGCGTCGTACCGATGACTCGATCGAGTAGAACCGTGCGGATATATCCATGTCCGATCTTACCTTGAAACGTGAATCCGCCGTAATGCGCCGAGTACATTGTTCGCGACCGACGAAAAACGCGACGATCGGGCGTGACGCGAAAACTTGAGCGGGTCACGCGTGCTGCGAGACTACTGTGCAGGACGCGCGCGTCGTCATGGTATCGGGTGGGGGGATTAGGGGGCGCGAGAAGGAAAACGACGGGCCGTTCGGGCGAAAGTTTTCCGGGCGAGACGGTACTTCGGCAGGCAACGGTGGTGATGGACGCGCACGTTCGTGCACTGTGCGCACGACACGACCGCGACCGCGACGCGGTATTAGACAAATAACGGTAACCGTTCGAAACGGCGCGACAATAACGACGACGAACGCGGTAACGGTTAGGTGGTAGGTACGTACCGGGTACGGACGGTGACGGCGACGCGGTCGGGCCCGCGATAATTGCGCGGCGAACGGCCATGTTCGCGGTATTTTCGCAAGGGGCACCGCGGGACCCCTCGCGCGCGCGGCAAAAGGCCGTGGCGAGCTATTGGCTATCCGTCGCGGAATGGGTGTCAACCCGCGTGGGGTCCCCTCACGCGTCGCATGCGCGCGCGTCCTATTCGAAATCGTACGCGTTCGCCGCGCGATATATTCAATTACGCGCCTTTTGTACTCCGCTGTTTTTTTATTTCTATTTTTTTCCCCCGTCACCCTACCCGTCCGCGCTCGCGATTTCTCCTCTTTTTCCGTCGCTCTCCGTACCTACGTACGTACGTACACACACACACACACACACGCACACACGTATCCCGTGTCGGCTTAACGTCGTCGCTTTAAAAAAAAATTAAATATATAAAAATAAAATACATAAAATATTCAATAATTACCTCCGGTCGCCGTCGCACGCACCTATATAACACGTACGTGTGTACACGCTACAGAGTACACGTACAGGTACGTATATATATATATATATATATATATTATACAGTATTACAGTGCCGGGTTTAGCATTTCTAATGGGTTTGAGTTCAAAGAGATCCCGCGTGCACATTGTCTACACACACAGACTCTACGGTCGTCGTGTTCGTTATGGAAATTCGTCTCGACGCGTTGGCAACAGCTTATTGTGCGCGCGTCTGTGACGTCACACGTCGTAAAAACGACGGAAGAAATCAAACGAAATCGAACGCGACACCGCGAGACATACACACGCCGGGAAAAGCGCGCGCGCGCGAGTTAGAGTGAGAGAGAGAGAGAACGAAACGTATTTAACGCGAACGGGGCACGTACGTGTCGCGCGCGGGTGTCGGCCCCGCGATAACGTACATACGTCGTATACGTTCCAGTCCGAAGGCCGTTCGGATCGCAAAACGCGTCGTAAATTCGACGCTTGATAACAATAAAATCCGCAGTTACGTAACTCCGAAATACAATACGCGTCACGGCAGAGGTAGCGATGTGTATGCGTGCTCACAATGGCCGATAAGTATGGCGGTGACATCGGTGGTGGAAAATATACGCGAACGTCACTATCTATCGAAAAGTCCGCAAATCCGTCTCAACCGGACGGCTCCCCGGTAGGTGGATCGCGCGTAAATAAACGGACGCGATAATTAACGTTCGCTCGCCATGGACGTTTTGTACGTCGAACGCGACGATTCTGTCGGGCACTGTTGTTGTCGTTCCGAGGAGAAGCGTGGAAAACCGGCCGTTGCCCCGGACAATATTGCCGTCCGTTTTACGCGCGACGCCCGGCCGCGGTTTTTTCGATCCTCGTCGTTTTATTACGGACGACGACAACGACCGTTCGCTTCCACGTACGCCCGTATAAGCGCTCGGCGACCGTATTTACGATCCGCTCTCGTCGACGACACGCGGCCATGTGTGGCGAAAACGACGGCCGACGGAAGTGTTGTCGACACCTGTATTAACGAAACGTTAATCAATCCGTTACGTAGAGATGGCGATAAAAAGACAATAACCTCGCGATTGTCGCGCGAAATTTATAACGGACGATTTAATCAACGGTTCGGTCGTAAAGTCGACCGTACGCTATTCGACAAATATCAATAATGACGTCGCGAAATAGCGCCCCGCGTTGCGCGACATCATTGTTGGGGACACGCCGATTGGATCCGCCAATAACGCCAAACGAGACAAAACGAACGTTTCCTGGAAGATTATTAATTCGAATTACGCGCGACTCGTGCGCGCTATCCGCGCATAATTTGATCGTCCGCGGGGCTCGGCCGGGACCGACTTTAACGTATTTACTTATCCAGGCAGTTCGTGATCGAACGTGTTCGCGTTACGCCGCGTTCAAATATCACGGTTGAAAAACCCCGTCGACGTTTTTGTTTGGACTTGGTTGGTTTTCGAAGCACGCGCGATTTTTAAATAGCCGGTAACGTTTAAACGCTTTTCGCTATTAACGTCGAGTTTCTTTAAGTCACTGCTGACCGTATAACCAATAATTGATCGTCGAAACGACTTCGATGTTGACGGTTCGATATACCCGCTCCGTGTTGGTCCCACCGAGTATTTCGAGATTTGGACGCGGTCGCGTACCGATCGTTACACTTGTCCTATGGGGGTTTTGTTGGGCGTCTACGACTGTCACGATCACGAGTAACCCTAGGCTTTGAGGGACAAGCCCCTTTACCCCGGCGCACCTTCTATTAGCGCTTGGCGCTACTCAAGATGCGCCGTGGCACATGGCCGTGAAGGCCATGGGTCGTCAAAATGGACCACCGGCACCGAAAAATAGTCATAAAATCCGTACCCCGTTCTTGGAGCGGGACGTCTCCCCGAAGGATGTCGATTGGCCCCCGGTCCTCCACCGAGTATGGTGGTTTTATGATCTACTATCTCGCGCCGGTCCCATAGCCACCACGTTACGGCCGAAGTAGGCACCTCAACCAATGGCGGGGTACGGCGCGCTCGGCTACTCGGTCGACGAAATTAATCGCCTACCTTTCCCACAAAGCGCGCCGTAGGGCTCCCCGCTTCCCGTGGCACCGACTAGGTTTATAAATGGTTGATATCGGTAGATCAACCCGGGTCGCATAATGCTTGCCTCCCGGAATTTTAGCCGCCACGCCTGGCTTTCGGTGGGCCTTTTGCTATCAATAATCCAGGGATAAATCCCAAAAGTATCCATATTAAAAGTTGTCCAATCCGATGCCAGGGGGCTCTCTCTATCATTGCCAGTGTCCATTATCCATCTTTCGTAACCATAAGTGCGTGAATCCATTTTTTTTAAATCTTAAATCTTAAGCCCGTTTCTGGGCTTCCTTTAATTACAATGTCCAAATGCCTTCTGTGCCCGAGGGCTCTCCGCTATTATTGCAATTTTCCGTGGTCCGCCATCTATCGTTACCATATACGTTATAAATCCTTGGCCCATTGCTGGGTCCACAGTGTGTATGTCCAAATAATGTCCAGAGAAATACTGTAGCCAGGTCCTGGTTGCTGATACAACCATCGTTTGTTTAATCCTTGGTCTGTGTTACTAATCCTAGGCCCATATGTGGGCCTCCTTTTTTAACGACTCTTTCATGGCGAACGTGCCCATAATCCGGGCAATTTTCGCCTCACGTCCCTGAGTCTTTTTAGCGGATCCTAGGTCGGTCGCCGTGAAGTGGCGGGCAGAAGTCGGCGGAGAAAAACGAAACTCACAACCCGACGTCCATAAGCGTTACTTGCAAGTTTTGCTTTCGCGGTTCGTATCGTCGGACGAAAAATTTCCGCCGGCTCCAACCGCAACGACACTTTGACCGACTTTCGATACCTTCATAACCGAACGGCCACACGGCAGCCACGGGCGAAAAACATCCGAGGACCTCGCCCGCCGCTTCCCTGCGACCGCATGTAAATTGCACATATACTTTCCCTCATTCATCTAGGTGAACTCTGGGTCTTTCGGTCCGTGTACGTTTTCCTCGAATCCACGGCCGGCCGGCTGGGCTCTTGGTCAGGAGATCCCGACCAGAAATCTCCGCTTAAGCCCCCCCACCTCGACAAGGTGAGTCCACTGGAGGGGGACTGTCACGATCAGTCGGGAAAACATACGGAACGGAGTGTCTACGAGAAATTGAGCGCTGGTTGGATCTCGCGAACTGGAAAACAAACGGTAATAATATTCGAACGACGCGTGTGATTGAAATTAATCACGATTAATTGAATATCGCGAAAAAAAATCCTCTGTTTCGATTGTCTACAATTCGAAATCGCCTTCGCGTCAATTTACGATATTTGTTAACGTGTTTACGTATACCGCCGTATAATATTGATAATAACGATGACGACGATACGTGTAAGCCGAACGGAGGCTGACGAATGGAAATCGGACGGCGGCGAAGAAACGAAATAAACGAAGAAAGAACGAACGGAAAGAAGAATGGAACGAAGTCGTCGCGTCGTCGGTCACGGTACCCGCGCGGTCGCGTCGGATTTCGCGCGCGGTGTCGGGGGGTCGCGTGCGTCTCGGCCGCGCAGCTGGTACCCTCCGTCACGGACGTTAAGGGTTTAACTTGACGCGCACGGCGCGTACCGTTGTAGGAGGTCCGAATTCGATATGGACACATTGCACGCGATATTTATCCGAGTACGCGTATACCGAAAAAGCGTTTTGTGCCGTCGCCGATTCTCGTGATATATCGCGCTACACGCGCGGGCTACGTGTAGGTACGTTTTATTATTATCGTGTAGAGATATTTCTTCTTTTTTTTTTTGTTACTTTTCCGCGCCCAGGAAAACGTACGCCCGCCGCTGACGTGTTTATTATTATTATCGTTATTATTTACGCGCCGGTTACGTGCCAAAAATACGACACGCGCGCCCGTCGTATCTTACCGATTTATTCGCCGGTCGATTTTTTTTTCCGTTCACGGTCGCGCCGCGCCGTCCGCACCGTCAACGGCCAACTCACCACGGACTTCTCGCTGACGAAAAATTACGCGACGAATCGATTTTATAGCCGATCCGTGGTTCACGTTTTCACTCGAACACGACGCGATTAGGCGCCCCGACGTCAATCGCTAATAACGTTCGGACCATATTATCCGGTCGTCGAAACGATCTTTCCGTAACGAACGCGTTAATCGACCGGTGCGCTCGCCAAAAGATAGCGTAATTAATAACGGTTCGTAAAACGCGCGGGGTTACAATATCGAATTTTCAATGGTGGATGGGTCGATTATTAAACGTTACATCCCGACCGGCGACCAAAATTAGAAATTCTAACACCGCCGAATATTGGTCAATTTATTTGGTCGTAAAACGCATAACGTTTTATTTTTCCGTTAAAACAACGACGGAATACTGTACCGACGAAACGAATATTTCTACAGTTCCGTCGTGCGTCTATGTAGGGTCTTCTGAAAATATCCGTTTACCGCGGCTACGGCCGCCGTGGACGCAGTGAATACTTCACGTGACTAATAACGTGTACAACTGACGTACGAAAAATTGATAGGGAAGAAGACGTCGGTGAAAAATCGTGCCCCGAGGACGACGGATTTCGTTCGTATACAGTGGGACGAAAATAATCGTAATACATACTCGGTAACGTAATAACCGAAAAAACGCGACGTCTTTAAATAATTACGGCGCGGAGAATATATACGTACGTATACGTATTTGTTATGCCGGCCGGTCGTAAAACTCACGCCTGCCGGGCCTCGTCGACACCGAAAATATCAATTTAGCAACAGCCCGGCGCGGTGTTTCGCGTCCGTCGCGCGTGCACGTGCGGCATAGAGGTATTACTGCTGCTATAACGCGGTTAATGATCGATACCGGGGTCGTTAAATGTTCAAAACAAATAAATAACCGGGCGGCGCGTGTTCGTGTGTGTTGTGTACCTGGCCGATTCGTTTTTTCATTTTTTATTTCTTCCAAAACGTAATTCGTCAAATGGATTTTAATGGCTCCGGCCGGTTGCGTCATCATGTTCGGATGTGGGGTGTGTGTGTGTGTGTGTTTACAGAGGAGTGGTGGAAAAGAAACGGAGGAATAGAAGTAGATAACCACGCGCGTTCAATTTTACGGTACGTTATACCCGTTCGGTCTACATGTGTATATATATATCGTCGGTATCGAATGTGTGGTTAAGAACTGGCTTCCGGTCATACGAACGTTCGCTTAAGCCAACAATTTTTCCAATAATATGATAAGTACGCAGTTAACGGACGAGATTCGTGAAAATCGATAAATAATAGGCCGCCGGTGGCTTGGACGTCGCGGTAACATTCTGTAACCAAACCGACCAACGCGAATGTAACGTAACGGGAACCCGGATTCGTTATCCCGAACGTGCACCGTTCACACTCGGCGGTTCCGGTGTTACGAGCCGTGCGGTGCCTCCCGCGTAAATTGCGGGAAAGGACTGAACCGGACGAAAGATCGTCGAACGGACGGCGCGCGCGTGTGTACGTGACGGCCGATCATCGATCAAGCGGCTGACTACTACGAGTCGCGTTAATAACGAACAAAAAAATAAAAAAATGGAAAAAAATCGCGCGAGAAAAAGTCGCACGGGCGGCGAGGGGTCGTCTCGTTGACGACGTAAACGGCGAGTCTAACAAAAACGCTTTTTCCGCCACTTTGTATTTGTATAATATATACCCCCGCCCGCGTACATGAACACACACACACACACACACACAGAACAGGCCGTTACGGAAAAATCGCAATTCGGAGTCTCCGGCGGTCCCGCGCGCACCGGCGGCACAACGGGCACAATAGCCGAAAGCCCGAATTCGTTTCGGTGCCGGTCGCGGCGTATAGCGTTCGCCGGGACAGATGTACGCGCGTACCGCCGCCGATACGGCCGACGTCGATGCCGGAAAACGTCGGCGAGGGGGACGACCGCGAGAACACCCGGCGGCCATTATGATCACTATTATTGGCGATCACTCACTCTCTCTTTTTCTCTACGTGCATGTGTGCGGAGCTCGGTACGGATAATATCGTCCGTCTATTGTGCCCTCGCACGGCGAACGCGGGTACATTATATTTATATGACGCGGACGCGACTGGCCCGTAAGTACCGAACGTACTTGGACGGACGCGGCGTACGGAAAATCGTATTAGGACCCGAGCGCCGGTCGTAACGAACGGGGACCGGAACGTACATCGGCAAAAATCGGCGCGCCCGATTTCCGACGTATCCGTTTGTTTTCGCCGTACGACGGCGTCCCGGACGGTATTATTTTTTTTTTACGACCGACCGGAGTATCGCACACCCGCGATTTTATTCGTTTTAATACGATCGTGGCCGTTTTATGTTTGTCGATAAAATACCGTCGAGTCCGCGGTATAATAAATATAATTCCGGAAAAAAAATTACTACAATTTTTTTATCCCTAATATATACGTACGATACGTGAACGCGCGCGCACGCCGCGAAGACCGGAGACGCGTTTCGTAGAATATATTTTTATAGCGTTCGAATAATATAAATAGTTGTACTATTAAAAAGAATTAAAAAAGTACACGTGTCTCGGAACGACACCAATTTGTAAATATATACAAAGACGTCGTATACGTTATATTTGATATAAACGAGCCGGTAATAATATCGGTAATACGCGTCATAAACGTGTATTTAACCGCGACTCGAGTGGAAGTTTTGACGTATTTTACGCGGCGAATACGAGCGTGCAAAGTTATAAAACTGTTTTTTTTTTTTTTGGTTTTTTACGAATGACCGCGGTCGTAATAAAATAAAACAAACACGATTCCCCGAAACGAAATCGACGAACGAAAATTGAACGAACTTGGCTCGCGCGTACTATTTGGCGCCGTTACGCGAACTCGGTCGGTATCGCGAAACGAAACAACGAGTAAATACGCCGATACAACGTCAACGTCTAAATATATATATATATATAGAGGCGCGTGCGCGACGATGTCATAATAATAATTTGGCTCGCGTCGAGTGCGTACATAACGCGCGATACAAACGTTACGCGGCCGGCAATGGTTGTCGGGGTGACACACCGTCGGTCTGTATCGGATTTCGATTTGGGTAGTCGAGGCGTATACGCGACGATACGTACGTGCACGTTTCGGGACGGTTAATTCGCGTTACACGGCTAGTATACGTCGGTCCGGCGTGTCATTTCGTCTAACCGCTTTTTAGACGCGGTAAATCCGCCGAATCGAAACCCGATTTGAACGCCTTACCCGTATTATCGTAATATATATATATATATTCATACGCGTTACGCTCGCTCACCGAATAACCCGACGACCTCGCGCGAAACGTTCACGGAGGCCGCCCACGGGCACGCCACAAAAACCGTCGTCCGGTAGCCGACGCGCGTTTTTTCCGGCATTTGGTCCCCCGGTCGCGTTGTCGACCGCGTACGAATTCGAACGCCATAATATACGCGTAGAAAAAACCCGTTCTCCCGTACCCTCGCGTTAATACGTTATTTATCTACGGCACGAATATCCGGTACGCGCCCCATTTACCCCTATTTCCGACGTCGAGCCGAACGTGATTCCCGCGTGCGTAATATACATATATACGTATATACGCGGAGAAAACGGGGTCAACGGGGGAGCCATTTTGTCGGCGTGGCCCGTTGTCAGCCCGAGCGTAAAATCCGTAGCCAATCCTATGATTAATATTTGTTCGGCTAAACAAAGACGCCACGCAGACGCGCGCGCGCGCGCGCGTACGTTGTGTAATGTATTTCGGAATCGATCCGCGAGGCCGCCGCGTCGTTAATATATATAGCAGTAGAACGTAACCGAGTTCGGTGTCGTGGAAAAATAATAATTAAGGAGGGGTGACGACGCGTTCTCGAAACGCCTTTTTAGCCGATGATCGATAGTATTGATCTTGCGTGCGGGCGCGCACGCGCACTCACGTCCCACCGACACGTAACTGAACTGTCTCGTTTGATTTATAACGATTTTTATTGATTTTCCGAAAATCGCCCGTCTATTATTATTATTATTATTATTATCCCGCGACTATTTGACTAACGAGTTGGGGTGGCCCTGCGAACGCAACGAACGTTTCATTGGTCGGTTGGCGCGCCGCCGGTGCCGATTTTAATGTACGCGCCACGCGAATTATTACGATTCGCGCGTGTTTTCCGTGTCCCGGAACGAACGACGCGCTTCCCGATAATCGACGAACTCGTTTCAAAATTACGATAATCTAATCACGAATATTCGTCGTCGTATCTCGCTTTCTGTTTTTTCGTGTCCCGCTTTCTATTTTCGACGTTTTCTCAAATTTTCTCGTTTGTTTTGTTCTCCCCCCCCTGGACGTTTTTCGCGGTTTTCGATTCGTTTTTCCTTTTCGAACCGTACGCCAACCGTAATCTTATATCCGTCGCGCGATTTCGGCGGTCGCCGCGTAATATTTATTATTACAACGCGTTCGTCGTTCGTAAATAAAAAGTTAACCTATCGGGTGTTTTTACGTTATCTACGAAACTGGTCCGTTTTTAACGGGATTTCATAGGCTATCGGAAACGATTCGGAAATAAGTACGTACATATATATATATACTATTTTCAGAATAAGAACGAACGCACCGGGCGGCGGAATAAAATCGGACCACGTCCGCGCGTGTCTCCCCTCCACTGACCATTGTCGGCGGTGTGTATGATATTTTAGTGACTACTGTTATGAACTTAGCACAACAAATGGAATGTACGCCAAAAGTAATAATCGCCGATATAAACTTTATCGATCCAATTAAACGAATAATACACGACGTGTCACTTATTCGATAGAACTAAAACTAAATGCTCCGTGTTGGCCGATGGGTGACGACGAACCCACCGTTTCACTTACGTGGCGGATTCCTTCGTCATCGTCGTCGTCGTCGTCGTACCACACACCATTCCTTATAATACTAAAAAACGTATACATACTATGAAATCCGATATATAAGGGTTCGTAACGCTACGACATCGACCGATAATTAATATCCAATCACGGGACGCCCGACGTTCTTGGGGGGGGGGGTTCCAAGAGTTTCTCCGGTGGTCATTCGGATGCGCGAACGCGGTCCGTTCCTATTCTGAAAATGGTATAGATAACGAAATGTACCGGGTGATAATATTATCGCCGTTATAGCGTTGGTTTCGTAATATAACCGAAATTGTATTTGATAAGTACGCAAACGAAACGTTATTGTACTTCAAACGGTTACCACGAATAAAAAACCTACATATCATAACCTACAATATCAAACGTATATTCCAACGGATCTAATCGTTATTTACGTAAAACTATTATTATCGTATATATATTATTATATTATACGTGTATTTTCGTCTATATTCTCTAAAACCGCGTTATTTTTCATCGGAATTTTTTCCTTTCAAGACGGTAACAGACTTATGGATCGTACGCGCGATATTACGAACCGACGATATTACCGAACGATTGCGTTAAGTTTAATAATCGTACGTGATTATACAACAACAACAACAACGACCTCTTTAAAACGCGTCGTATTAATATTTAATTATAATAATTATAACGGCACGTGAATATCCTCTTTCTCAACCGACGGAGAAGAAAAAAAAAACACGACGTCGTAAAATATACAATCGTAACGAAAGGTGGGTCGACGGCACTCGGAGGACGATCGCGGATCGCGTATTTCATTATTATAATACGTACGTCCTACGCGCGTGAACATTTTAAAATTATTCCCCTCGCGGAACGCGACTTTTTTATCGTCCAAATACGCGCGTTTCGCGTCGCGTAACTATAAACTGGCGTACGCCAATTGCGCGGTTTTCTCGCCGCTCGTTTTCGCGATAATACGCGCGTGGTCATCACGGCCACGAAACTAGAAACGGAAACAACGGCCGGGCGTCTATGTCCGTTCGTCTCGGGAGGGACGGAATATGACACTGTCGGACACACCTAGAGTCGCCCGCCCGGGCGGTTACAATTCACGGCCATTATCGAATTGTGCGGAGCGTTGCGTTTCGCCGGATCGACGTTTTTCAGTGACGACACCTGCACCGCCTGTTGCGTGACGCGACTCGCGTCACGTTTCCCGGGGCAAAAAAAACCCATTAAAATGTCGGATCGGACGGCCGTTTCGACAGGTCACGGGGACGTGCGCCGTACGGACAGAAACCGTCCACTCCGTCCGGAGACGTGTATGGGTGTAATAACGACAATATCGTCGTCGATTTTTGACACGTGACGATCGAATCTGATAGCCTCTCTAGCCCTAACCGTACGACTACTATTATTATTATTTCGGCGATTATAATATTGTCTCAATCGAGGTGGTCGTCGTCGACCCAGCGGGTAACTGACCACCAATAGGGTGTCAAAACAAATTTATAATTTTCGCAGACCCTTCTCGCACAACAGAGATCCTATTGAACGTCGCAGATCGCGCGCGCACCACACACACACATAATCGTACACGATTCCATATATATATTTCAAGTTGGTGCGTGCGTATATACGCGATATAATAATAATAATAATAATAATAATATACAATCGCGCGACGGACACCGTTAATAAAAACGTGACACAATGCGTTTCGAGCACTTTCTAACGTGTACACGACGACGGGACTCTACACACCGCGCACACGTGTACGCGCGTAACACATAATAACTCCGGGACGGCGACGCGCGCTCGGCCAGAGAAATTTTGAAAGGTCCAATATCAACAGTTTAATTTGAAGAACGCACGCTGCGCCGGTTCGCGTACGTATCGCACGCCATTATCATTATTATTATTATTATTACGCCGAGAACGTCGCGATTCCGAGAGCACTTTCTCCGTCCACGTACGTGTATTTATGCGGGGTTGATTTCACCCTCGCGTACGACCGTGTGGAGTCCGCAGGCGCGGCGGCGGTCAGGGAAAGTGTTCCGGTGGCGACGGTTTCGGGAGAGCTCGGCCCGTCCGTTTTTGTATATTACGGCACAATCGCGCCGGGGATTTCGGAACGTTGATTTATCGTACGAGCTGTGGGTACGGACACACCGTATGTACGGTCCGAACAATCGACAATGACGTTTCGCCAGATTGTATAAGCACACACCACACGCACGCGCACACACACACACATATATATATATGTTTGGCGAAAGAAAACCGCGTTTTTTGTACGTTCCGAAGAAAAAAATTCGAACCGTAACTACACTTCCGGTGCACGATACTCGCCCACACGCCGCTATCGTATAGCGAGCGTCTTTTGTCCCCTTCCTTTTCATTTTGTGTGGCCCGTAAATTGTTTTGCTCCGACGATAATCCTATTACGGTAAAAAAAACTCCAACACGTAACCCAAATATTAGTAGGTAATAACGAAATAGGTCGACGCTAACACACGCATAAAAAAAAAATAAATACGGTGGTCCCCGATATTATATAATACGCGCGCATTTACCGGTAGCGTGTTTCTTATTACCGGAGTCGATACTGGGGCATTGAATTGCGTCGATAAATTCCGGTCCCTTTTCGTTTTGTTCGCGTTCACGGATAGACAAGCAGAACCCTTAAAACGACCGTAATGCGGTCAAAAATTGTGCGTCCACCCGCTGTGTAAGACCAGGCTTACACAGCCGGGTAGTAAGACGGGACTGGGGCGGCCGGAGGACGTGTTACTTTTTTATAGGTCTCTTTAACGAACATTTTTTTTTGTCCCGATACACGTTATAATACAATTCGCCGAGTGTTTCGTTACGACCGTGTTTCGCGAACCGTATGCGGACGGCCATGTTTCGCAGCTCGACCCGAATCCGTTACCAGTGCCGAAACGAGCGCGACCCGTGTAGGAAAATCGGCATTTCGGTGCGTTTTGCACGGTCCGATTGTAAAACGGCGGTTGGAGATGGTTACGTTACGACAACGGCGTTTCGATCAGTAATTCGAATCGAATTCGCGCGGGTGTTTGAACGCTGGACGTCGTCGTCGTCGTCGCGAGTGAATGATTTACGGGGCAAAAGGGCTAGAAAGGAGCGTCTCTAGTCGCCGTCCTTTGTACGTTCGTGGTAGCCGAACTCGCGCGTGCGCGTGTGTGTAGGGTTGTGATCATCTATGGTTGTCCAATTAGCCGGTGCGCGTGGGCGTCTCGGGTTTTCGTTTTCCTTCGGGTTTGAAGGATTTACGACCGTTTTGACGCGCAACAAATGACGCTTAATTTATAAAAAAAATCTACGCGCGCTTGTACGATGCCACGCTACTACTACTATTCGGGCATTACAATAACAATGAACAGTCAATATCAATTAAACGCGCGGCACGTTGGAATGTTCAACGGTGATTTATGAAGTCCGAGAGCGTATTATTATTATACGTCGTCTACGAGACGGCCCCCTGGAACAACGCGCGTCTCGTTTCTCGCCGTTATTATTCCGTTTCGTCCCGAAATATCATCCGATGGTCGGTTTGTTCGTGCGACCCGTCCGTTACGATTCTCGGAGCACGGCGTACACCCGACAACGCCGCCCGATTCTATGCAGATAGACGAACGCGTGGTATTCGACGGGTACGCGAGTTTTATTATAATTTACGTACGGCTTTTTATTCGCGATCGATTACACCGGGGCGGTACGTGTATTGTGTCCGTAATACCGACGGCCGCGAGTTCGATCGCGCGGACAAGTACGGAAAACGCGGGCGTTTCGGTTTCGTACGTTTTCCGGAAAAAAAATCACGTACAATCCCGAAAGCGCCCCTCTACGTAAACAACGCTAAATAATCAACCACTCGTACAGAGTGCCGTACGTAAACACTCCTAAAACGCTCTTCTTTCATAATTCCACGTGGCGATATAATCGCATTTCCGATATCGGCCGCTTGACAATTCGTCGACATAATACCCCATTCATCTGGCCAACGTCGACCCGATCAAACTCCGAACCTTATTCCTTCACCGCGATATTCCGCCACTCGGCCGAGCCGTCCATTTTCGCGTCGTCGGTAGACGCGTCACCCGATTTTCGTCCGTCGTTTCAACGCGGCGACGAACAGATACAAAAGTCGCGATCGTATTAATAACGTAGCCTTGTCACGACGATTTTACGACCGTACAAATACGACGTTAATGATAAGCGAATAAACATTATTTAACGACGGTGGTTTTGAAACCGAACAAAATCGTTAATTTCGTCTCGTTAGGTGCACCTATACGTATATTACACGGCGTTTTATCGACGACAAGATACGCCGCGATTATTCGTTTAGCGCGAAAATAAACGCGAGTTCCCCGTATAATACCTACCGGTTGTTCCATCCAATCGGTTCGATTATTATACGTGACGACACTCGGTGCACTATCGGCAGTGGCGTACTTAGACTAGAATTTTTGGGAGGGGTGAAATTTTTAAATAAATAAATCCTACGATCCTAACGAAACAAGACATATTATAAACTTTGATAGATTATTCGTTTTTAATTTACGTGTTATATTATAACGCGTATTGAAGTTTAAAAGTATTTTAGTTGTTCGTTATTATTGACTAAAAATATACGTCTCGTAAGAAATTAATACTTCCTAAAAATTTTCGAGCGGGTTTTTATCTCCTCCCCTCCCCGATAGTAAGTCACTGACTATGGGCGTAACGTTTGTTTTTTCGCTGCTAACCGCCAAACGGATGACCCGTGGGACGTTGCCGACCTGCCGACGGGACAATCGGACGCGAACGGAACGAGTTCGTTTCGCCCGTCGGCGAATAATCGTTCGAGGGAAACGCGATTAGTAATTCGCCACCGTCGACGGGATGGGATGGGATGGGGGGGGGGTTTTACAACGCTCGGGGGTACTTATTGGGCGCGAACGTCCGTAACACGATTTTCGTTCGGCCCGAAAGACACACACGACGGGCGCGTCGCACGCGATAATGCCGACCGTGCGCTGGGTCGTCGCGTTGCCCCGCGGATTTATGGCGGCCACAAATCGCGGTACGTTACGAGCGCGTGTTTGACTTGTGGCGTGGTAGAAAATAAAAATACGTACAATATCGCGCGCGCGTTTGCCGGATTGATTTGTACTCGACAATATATTATAATATACCGGACCTCGTGCGTATTGCCGGTCGTAAAAACCACTGTGATTATATCCGTGCTGTGTGCGCGCATCGTATAAGCGAGCGTATGTGTGTGCGTGCGCGTGTATGGAAGTGTGGTACCGCGGCCGTTTCTTTGACTTAGTTTATGCGAAAAGCAAAAACAAAATCCGACGACGACGACGAATTTTACGATCGTAATTGCGTTTTGGGACGGTTTATTAACGAGACGACAAAATATAATACTATATATATATATATATATATATATATCGCGGAATCGTAAAAATACGTGTTTATTGCGTCGCCAGATATCGCCCGAGCTGACGTCGAAGGGTATACTTTATATATATATAGAACTCGAAATACGCGCGAGGTTGTCCTCTCTCGTTACGATTTCGGTGAAACCGGCGGACTTTTCGAAAAAGAAAAAAAACCGATTCGTAACGAGTTTCAGCGCGAATTTACGATCGTTATTTCGGTTTTACCTTTTTTCGTTTTTTTTTTTTTTGTTTTGTTTGTCCCGCCGTCCGAAACAATACGAAAATCACGGACGACCCGCGTTTAAATTCCGTTCCGTCGAACTTTTCGTACAGAATTAACATCGCGCGCCCGTAACTATACGAAACATTATTATACGCGCAATAGTAGCCTCCTATTAAAACGAAAAATCGCCGTGAAAAAATTATCCGGTTTCGAAATTTTTTAATTTCTTCGCGGCCAAAACGAAACAAACAGAACACGCAATTCGCAAAACTTCTAGAAACTACGGTCGCGTAAACTTAACTTCGCAAACGTGAATCGTCCGTTGGACGCTCCGTCTAACCAACCCGGGTGTTATCGTTGACCCCGATTAGGCAAATTTGTTTTTCAGAGTCCACGCTATAACCGGTATGGCTATAAACAATTTTTGCCGTTTACGAGACGTAAATTTCGATTATCGAAAATGCGTAAACTTGAACGTCGGTCTAAAACGACGAGTGATTCGCGCGCGCGCGTTTTAAAACCAATCTCGTTAACGCGATCATTAAACGCGACTAAAGTGCAAACAACGACACGACTTTGTCCGCCGCGGAATATTTTTGGCTTTACGCGCTCGTTATCGAAAGAAAAAAAAATCCGATTCACAGCCGAGCGTTTAAAAGTAGCGATTTCATTAGGAAATCGTATTCAAGTAGAACGACGGAGGAAACGATGAACCTCATTATACGAAAAATTCAAGCGGCGTCGTTTACGGGTAAGACGAAATGTATCCTAGTCGCGCCGAATATCGTATCCGTAGAAATCGTCGTAGTTCGACACCGCGATGATTTGCCGTCGTCGAAATACGCGCGTACAATAAATATATACGCACCCCGCTTTTCGATTAGCGAACACGCCGGGAATAAATCAACGAAATCCGAGCGTGACGAAAAAAAAAACCGTCCGTATACAATACGCGACGATCGCCCGCGCGCCCGTCTCTATATCGTAATAGAACCGACGGTCTATTCCCGACTTATTCATATATATATGTGTGTGTGTGTGTGTGTGTGTATGAGTATGATCGGGTCCTGACAACAGGACGGTGCGAGCCAGCGCGTATCTGTTTTCCATATACTCAGAGACACACACACACATGTTAGACCACGATACAATGAGTACAAATCCCGCGTGTGTGAGCGTTACACGATAATAATAATAATACGTATTATGTGAACGTCGTACACGCGCGAGTGTATACGGGCATTGTGCCCGGGTTTTTTTTTTATGGCTGACGTTAAAGTAATCGTAATATTATTTCGTACGGTTTGTCGTATACGCGCGTTTATGATTGTATTATTCGCGTTATGAGGAGGAATTCGATAAACGATCGCGAACCGAGAACGGGCCACGCGGAACGAATGGCGCGTAGAATTACGTTTTTACGCCGACGCCCGGCGATACGTTCGGGTTTTTTATCGAAATATTTCCGAACACAATTACGCCCATAGTCCGTACCACAATCACCATCCCCCACCCATCCCCCAACCCCTTTGAATTTGAATAATCGCGACATTCCGATCGACCGCGAGTCGTAAACGTCAAACGTATTGACGATCGTACTCGGGCGGGCGTTATGATCGTCGTCCGCGTCGTTTATTACGAAAATGATTCGACGACCCGCTTTCGACACAAAGCCGAAACTCGGCGTTTGAGATTTTCAAAAAGCACCGAAAATCGCCAAACGTTCTCGGCGGATATACGCGAAGAGACGTTTACCGGCCGTTTTCGCTAATTTTCGTTCGTCTAAAACGGATCGACATAGGACTATGGAATACTTTTTTAGAAATGTTCTCGCGTCGAGCACCACGTGACCCCCGCACTTCGTGTACCACCATTTGGAATACAACACGAACACAGGCCTGTGTGTAAGTGTGGTAAAGGCAAAATATAATCGAACGTCATATCGGATGGTGTCCGTAATACGAACGTCATTCGCGGTAGTCGACGGGTGTTCGAAAATGCCGACGAGCACGGGCGATTTTTGTACGCGTTTACGCGTAGGAGAACATAACGGAATAACCCGAATTTATTATAGGGCTCGAATTACGAAACGCGCGATCAGACCCCTCTGCCGGTATCCAAAAGTCGGGGCTCGGGTAAACCGTCGAACATTCGCCCGGTACGGTCGGTTCAATGAATTATCCTTCGTACGCGAACGAACCGGTCTACAAATAAAAATCACGACCGGACTCGCGAAACGGGCTTGCGAACGTTTTTGCCGACACCCCGTGTAACACAAACCGCCCGCCGGCGGTAGAGCGCGCATTCGTGGACTAAGAACAAAACGCTCGTTACTCCGACGAAACGTGTGATCGATTTATCGAAAACAAAGGAAAATTACGTTCTAAACAACGCATACATACTCGGGTACGTTACCAACGGTCTTCGTTCGCGTTATTACGTTCGACGCCTTCTTGTCCGTTAAAACCTCCCCTAACCACGAATGGGCCGGCGTGCCGACGATTTTCCCGAATCGTGCCGGGGCACTCCCGATCGTCGAGGCACGTCTCGGCGTGGAACATACGCGCGCGTTTAAAGGAACTCGAACGACACAACGGCTACGTTCACCAGCGAGTCGTCCCGGAGACGTTTGGACACGACCGCGTCGTATTTTCGCCACGGCGATACCGTTACGCGCGTCATTAACGCCGGAATATTGTCGCGGGTTGTCGTTCACCCGTCGAACACTTCCCTCGTTGTTTCGTAAAATCGGAATCGCCGCACGTATTCATCCGAAGCGAGGCGTTTGTTTTATTTCCTACGCCAGCTTGAAAAGTTGTCGTCGTAGACGATGAGAGACGTGTGTGTACGTGTGTGTGTGTGTTGGGGGGGAGGGGCACGAACAAACGAAACGACGTACGGAACACAATGGTTTATTATGGTTTCGGTCTTTTTGGACAGCCGACCGTGGCCCGTCCGCGTTACACTAATAGCTTATAGCCGTGTCCGCCGTCTGAGCACGACCGTACGTTTTTATTTGTATTCGTACGTTTCGTATAGTGGCACGCGCGTCCAGCACGCCGATAGTTTTCGCATCGTTCGAAAATTATCGATACTTTCGCGGCGAACGTTTGAGATACTGACTCGTGGAGACGGGCCCGGCCGACTCGGGACGATAAGCGCGATAATTTTGCACGGGCCGGGCGTTACGACACGCGGCTCGGTCGGCCGGCCAATTCGGTCGTACGAAATGTCGACGGGAGTGGGATCGCTCCTTACCGTGCGATACGACCGAAAGTGGATTTTTACGCGGCGCCGGTATTACGGAATAATCGACGGGACAATTGCGCGGCGACGGTTCGTATTATTATTAT
>JAIPRN010003707.1:0-19603 GCA_025469175.1 Geopemphigus sp. TES_GeoC_2020 | reverse complement strand
CGATCTTTTGTTTACGCGATGCGTCGGATAAGAACGATGACGAATGATGGAGCTAAATAATCCACTTATATATATGCCCATAGCCTGAACGAGATTTTTTTATTTTTTGGTTTGAAATGAAACGATTTATACGTTGTTGGAAGCTGATGCTGCCGTTCCTTGTGAAATTTTGCTGTTCGCTACGTTATTGTATGTACACGGTACACACGAAGCGTATATTTAGACACGATTCGAAAGGCGGCTGACACGTTGAGCAAAAGGGTCGTGGCGTTAACGAATCGTCGGAAATTAATATAAAATGTTATTTTAAAATCGCGTTATTTCGTATCCGTACGAAATATAAAATTAAATCTGTGATATTGCCGTTTGATAACTTTGAGCAAAAACAAATTCATAATATAAAACTTTAAATATTTTTACACGTTTATAACGACATTTATTGACTTTATTCTATCTAAACGCTGCGGGTATACTTATTTTAAAAAGTGGTCCCGAATATTCGTAGGCAAGGGCACTGAAGCTCTTTTCCAGAAATACGTCCTTAACGGTATGCATATGGTGTATACCATAAAGCGAGTAACAATTGTACAGCCATTGTAGGTTTCATATGCGAATTGGCTCTAAGGATATTTACGAACATACGATATATTATTATTTTTGATGAAAAATAAATATTAGGCGTGACTTGTGGCAAAATACACTTAAGGATTAAAATGAGGCAAAAGGGGGGACATTAAGTATGTTACTACATGGAAACACGTTTAATTTTAGGTTTCTATTATTTTAGGTATACATAAGTATACGAAAGACACTTTATGTCCCCGTTCAATCGATTCGTCGTTGTATTTACCAATATTAATATTGATCACAATGTCAGTTGTATATCGTTTAAAGAAACGTTGATGGAAATCCGTTGACGGCAACGTTAAATATTTCGGAATAGTTTTTAATAATTTCAGTTATCACAAACCGTCGTATTTTACGTAAAACAGTGTACGACGTTAAAAAATTTCGATATTATTAAATAAGAAACACACTTAGGAATGACTTTATATTAATTACCAACTCTGAGGAGTTTGACGGAAATGATCGAGTTTTTGGGGAAAAGAATGTATTCAACACTCGAAGTCTTCAAATTGGAAAACATAAACTGGGAAATTTTCGTAATCAGAAAAATTCGTCTAAGTTTAATAGAAATACCGAGCAAACTGATTTAAGTCGCAATTTTACAAACTTGTATAACTATTGTTTTTAAGTAAATCGAGCGAGACTCGATTTCCCAGCGCTTTTTTGTATTATATAATAATATACGCCTGGACGCCTAATATGGTTCAATAATAAAAATCATTGATAGATAAAATTCGGTACAATTAAAGTAATTAAAACGACATCGGATCAACACGAACCAGCGAATGACAAATTTTATATTAATTAAAATTGCGTAGAAAAATAGAAATAGAATTGGCTTTAATTAACATTAAAGTTAGGTCAAAAACCTGCATTATGATCACTGTGATATGTATTTTTTTCGAATCCTCGTGTATATATATATATATACATATATTCATAAAAAACGACAAATATTTGAAATAATTCGAAACTTTTGGCATTTTCAAAGTTTTATTATTCATTATGCTTATAGATAGATAAACAAAAACTATTTTTTTATCATTGTGAATAAAAATACTAAATTATTATTATTGTCACTTTTAAAACATATTTTACTATTTTACGCCCATAGTTCCTGTGTTAGATCAATTTTGTATGTTACGTAAAAAAACAACACTTTTTCTAACTTTTTTTTAAGAAAATCACATATTTGTAGAAAAGTATACTGCAGAGTGGTAAATTCAATATATTTTATACTATTTGTTGGGCGATTTGTAATAATTGACAATTAAAAAGATAGTGTTTCGAAAAATTAATCGATAATTTAAAATATCATTTTTTTTCGGAGACGTTTAAAAATGGACGGGCAACATATTCGTAAAATTTAATTACAAAACTTTTGAAATTTTACAACTCGTTGACAATAAATCGAATCTATAAATAATTATTATATACAGGGAATAATCATATCATATACAGAGTCAAGACTTATTATTTAATTAAACGATACAAAAATTATCGATATTAGCATTTGCGAGCTTAATGTGTTCTAAGAGTTCGATTGGAAAAATGTATAAAACCATTCGGCTTGGAGTCAACATTTATTTTCGGAAACTAATTATTTTTTATTAGAGAAGAAAATCTATTTACGATTACAATCATAGTAGCAGTATAATAGAAATCATCACGAGCAAATTGAATTGCCTTCTTCTAACACTAGTGTACTCTAAAAGTTTCCAAAAACTGTAGGCGTGTACTCGTTTTGACCCAATTCCACTGACGGCCCCGAGCACGATTTATTTATTGTTCACGTCGCGTTTCATTGTTTGCCCAAAATGATAATCTGCCGGAGAGCCCACCCGCTATCATCGAAAACTTCTCAATTTAAATAATTTGGTACGAATTTCCTGTTTCCGACAACTATTTTTTACCGGTAATTGACTCTCTGTATGGCGTTATTATCTATACGTATATTATATATATTCATATACATTCATTGCGCACACACATACACACACACACACACACACACACACACACACATATACACACACGAATTTATTCTATACATACAATATTTTGATCATATTTATATGTATACAATAGATAGGTGGCGTGTACGCGTCTGCACTTGGCCTTCTAGTGTCTTTTGGAGTTTAATACCGGACGAATCGATCAGAACAATCGAAAATCAACAGATGTGCTCGTCAAACTTAAATTGTTCCATTGAATAAAACATCACACTGCTACTATTTCATATGCACATTTAAACAAACAGTATTTCCATACAACAATGGTGTATCTTTATGAAGTCGCTTTATTTACATTTGTTCAAACGTTATATTGAACGAAAACATATATATATGTACACCAATATGTGTTAACAACCAATTATTTACATAGATAAGTATAGTATGATTGTGAATAATAAAGGAATTCGAAATAAATAACTTTTCTTTAATAGAAAATTTTAACGATATTTACAAGATTCCGAGTTAAAATTTAAAACGATACGCGAAATATGAAAACAACGAAAATGTTCCTGACAAATATAATAATAAATAAGACGAATAAATTTGTAAATTATTTAAATAGAAATAGTTAAAATTCGTTTTTTGATAATTTAGAAAGAAAATGTTTAAATTTAGTAACAATTTTTTATATTATTCTTATTATTATATAACGATAATACTTTAATTAAATATTTATGTTTATATTTCGCAATTTTTTTATATAGCGTATAATTTAGATTATTTTTCGTACAGTGCCTAAATGTGGTTGTGAATGAGTCAATGTGATACAGTAAAACAACAATTTTAATGATTGCGACGAATTATAGTCAAGTTTTCCAAGTATAAATACATTTTGAAAAGTATTTTGTTCGGGACTGACGACGAGTTTACATATTACCGAGTATATAAAATGTGTCCACGGAATACACATGAAACTTTGTGTATCCACTTACATATTACATAAGCCATACAGTCGACGCTAATTCTACGTATTGTTTAACACGACTTTACATACATACGTACACTTATTTGACGGTTCGGACTGTTGGCGTACGTAGTAACGACGACAAACGACAAATGTACATGTACAATACGATATGTAAAAATGTTGTCACCAATATAGCGTAATATATTAACGAAAAAAATATGGTTTTTAAAATCAAATATATAATATAACATAATTAACAGCGAAACTATAATATTGGCGTTTCAGAACGACTTGCGTCATTTATTACAATAGTTTTATATTATACTTCATTTTAAAAACGCGTAAATACCATTACGATAAATTAAAATAATTAATAGTAATACTAATAATAATAGGCATTTATAAAATGCATAATAATTTACGAATCATTCGTTCAGAAGCGTTTCAAAACGAATCCACTTTTAATCGTATTCTCGTTTCACTCACGTTTTAGTGATTCGAGTCCTAAAGCGAAATTTACAAACACCTTTAAAATTGCATTGAGTTGTACAAATACATTAAGCGAGCACTCTACGCAATGTATTAAATACAACAATCGCTAAAACCAGAATCTAATCTCGAACTGAACACGTTGAAACTGGTTAAAATAATAACGGCAACATGTTCAGAAGCCGACATATAGGGTGGAAAAAAAGACGTCCGTTAGTAATATTCATTGACATCTTAGAAAGTCCTTCCGAAAAATAATTACAATTTACGAAACTTATAAAAATTGTAGCCAACAATTTTTTATTATTATTATGTATAATTTTTAACATATTATTGATCAACAGTGGTTCAACGTAAAAAAATGTTTTATCAATATTAAAATTAAAAATAAATTCAATCGCTAGCTAATCGAATTTAAAAATAATTAAAGAATTAATTTTTGCCACTAAAATATTTTTAAAAAAAAGTACAAGAAAATATTGATTTTTTCCCAGCCAATATTCATCATGGTCGCAAATTTAATATCGTCTATAGAATGAATTAAATAAGATTATACAGTTGTATTTAGAACAGAAATATTTATTTATTTATCGTTTCAATTTGAAATAATTAAATTTATTGTTGAGCTATGTTCAAGCGGTAAATTTTAGGTTTATAAGACGTAATATTTTTACCAAAACGCTTGTTTATAGTCTTTATTCCAAAATTGCATTTAAAAGAATACATAACGTATTTTTTAATAAAAACATCGAATTACTTCTATCAAAATGTTTTATGGTAATGTAATTTATATATTTAAATATACGTTTTTATTAAATTTAAAAAAACCAAAATCGGTATAAATTAAATATTTATCTATCTATATAGACAACATAATTATACACTGTACTTATCACCTTTTATGTGCATCCGGCAAACGACGGATTATCTCGAGTTGTATCTATACTTATAATCAATCGGCGATACATAACGAACGTTTTCTACCCGTCAATGTTAAATGTTCACTTATCGTTCAACGTGTCTGTCGTCAATAGTTGGCGACGGTACGATCAAACGAAAACGACGTTTGATTTCGACGTCGGATATTAAATGTACAGGGACTGACGGATAAATTAAGTACATAGTCCTTCTTCAGGTGTATCCTATACATTTTTAAAGTGTCTATTAACTACGGGGAAGTTGTCCTTCACACGGTTTTCAGTAGCCGCGCTGTCCTCAGGCCATAGACCCGCCCAAATAACGGTCGAGTCCTATTATGACCCATTACGACCAATTAAAATTATTACGCTAATCACGGTTACTTTTATCATTAATGTTTACTATTGCTATTATTTTTCGCGAGAAGAACACCTATAGAAAGTCCACTATCGTCGCGGTAATTTTTTTTCTTCGATTAACTCGTCATATTCGTCCATTCACTACACACGGACTATAATTTTATAGGGTAATAGGTAACCATTACGCATAGATGTATTATGTAACGAAATATGAACAACGTTAACATTGTAATGCGAAATCATCCCGAACACAAATTGTACAAATTAAATTTATAGATAATGTAACGATAATAATTTGGCCTTTTACAATTTTTCTTAAAAATCGGTTTGTATAATTAATTAATTTTTTCTTTTAAAGAAAACGATAAATTTACAATTTATAATTAAATAAACGAAAATTAGTGACTAATTGGAATATAAGGAATGTAAATAAGGGTATGTACCACTATACGCTAATTAACGTTTAATTTTCCCGGGTTCTGTAAAATAACGAAGTAATTTCCCGCTATAATTTACGATCTACCCGAGTTTCACAATATTACGCAAAGTTAAAAAACCAATTTAAAAAACACGATACCAAATATTAAAAAGACGTCACTCTCGGCTATTTGTTGTCATTGTCTATCTAACAAGCAATTTGGTGTAATTACGTTACGTAGAACTTTAATCGTGCCGTTTATATTAAATTGGATATTTTAAACACCTGTTGCCAAATTTGAAAAAGAAAATATTAATATCTGGACGTATCCTTTCTATGAAATATTGTTAAACTTAAAATTTATAGCCATTTAAAAATAGAAGAACTAAAATACCGTAAATTTTTTCTTAACTGACGTTTTACGAAACAGATGTGTCAATCGTTCAAAAAATATTCCCCTCATTGAGTCTTGCACTATATATATATACACATACACACTCATTATCGAATATACTTATATGTGTCGTTAATACGGCAACTAAAATAATTTTGTTTTTCGGTCCGTTATTACTTTTGGACAAGTCACATACGTTTTCTCGATACATTTTTAAAATCTATTAGAATTCGTCACTAAACGGTAGTATGATTTGTATATGTAGAAACATACTTTTAGCGTACGAAAACGATTTATATAGATAGCGTTAGCTTTGCGCAGTGGCGATATCGTAACCAATGAGGTTCATCTGAGGTGCGATTATTGCTAGTTGAAAATAGATAGCGTTATTTCTATAACACGAATTATTGTCGAATTCAATGGCAGGCACTTTGGCGTAATATTAATCAAATGGCGGAATACATTTTAACGCATATAAACGTGCCTTCGTAAGTACCGTAAATAGGTGAAGGTTAATACAGATTTTATAATGATGTATAGTAAAATTCAAGGATTTCTTATTATACGTATCCGTTCAATAAATTAATTTAAAATCGCGTTCCAGTCAATATTTCGATCGAAATATATTCTTTAACACTTGATTGCGTGCTCGACTTATGAAAAACGGTCACAAAACCGCCAACGGGGAAACTCGAAAAGAGTTCGAATATTTGTTTGAACTGTTCGTTTATATAATATTAGTTCCAGTAATTTTCACGATAAGGGAAAATTAATTTTAAAAAATAATAAATATTACGAATAAAGGTAGGTTTGTTTAATTTGCGAATCGTACGCGATTACAATGAAAATTGATAAAAATGACACGTCTTTCGAAGTACAAGCTTACTGTCCACAATTTAAAATCTAATAACAGGATAATGCAGATGGAAAATCAAAAGTCCGTCAAAAAAAAACGAACAAAATATGTCGATAGCGAATGTGACTGGAGTAATTAATTTTCATACACGTCGTATTTTATACATTATCAAAAATTAATAAACCGCCCTAGATTTTAGTATATACGTGTATTATCAAATATTAGAGATCAAAAACACACACATACATAAAATGTTTCTTTGAGATAAGTTACAACATATATAGTAATAGTCATTATTTTTATCATTCAAGTTCAAATGGATAAAAAAAATATCGACCGATTCGTTAAATTATAGTTATAATAAATACCCGTAAACGCTTTCGTAAGTAATTAAATTTTAATTTTTATGCGTTTTATTTGCCAATTAATTTTAATCAACATTAAAGCTGCAAAATGAAATTGAAACAATAACGTAATGGTGGTTAGGCAATAACTTAAGTATACGAATTATATATTGGGCGTCCTATACGATATTCGTATATTCCGTAGAAATAATCTTGACCGCACAAAAGAAGACCGCGGGAAACGTTTTCTACTACCGTACGTTAATTTTACTTTTACAAATTCTCGTAATGAAGTAATAAAGCCGTGACATCGTTTTAGGTAAGCGCAAATTGATTCTGTTAAATCGTTAGAACGTTTTAATAGACCTTTTTGTGTCGCGTTATTGAATGTTCGTAACGCACTAATCTTTTTGCAAATATTTAAAAATTATTATATTTTCATAATCGATTCGTTTACACGTTGTATTTATTACAACAGACGCACTCCTACCTGTTTTTGTAAATATATATATAAGACATCGGGGTGTATTATTCGTGCATGAATTCGGTTCACGTACTTATACACGTTATCATGTACTTACTATACGAAGTATGCACAAATTCGTTTCCAGCCAAGTCACGATTTTATGAAAAAATATTTTTCCAGAAATGAAATCAAATGCTAATGAATTTATCGATTTGTATGATCTAAAAAGTGAGGGCTAGGCCTATGTAATCAAAACGCCCACAACATTATTTACATCTAATATGCGCCCATCGTGTACATACGTACGTCGGATAGATGTAAACCTATATATTTCGTATATAAACGCTTTTCATTCATAAAATATTGATAAACCATTCACAATCACGCATACGTATGAATTGAACGTCATCGTGATAATCTATACCGTTTATAACACAATACAGGTTGTACGTTATAGTTTCGTTTATATAACGTTTAGTTCTACCATTGAGAATGTTTTATAGCGGAGACCTTTAAAACAACGCATTTATTATATAGGTCGGTTACTATACGGTTTGTCGGTGATTTTGGTTTTTTTTTTTATATTTTAACTAACAGACCCGTTTTTTTATTTACGCAAATTACGTATTCGGTTTTCTTAGCACACGCGTTATACGCACGCAATCTATCAATTCGTAAAAAAACCCTGTACATTTATGATATAGTTGTAACTAACAGTCTTTCGAGCGCCGGAATGAATTATTAGAGTAGGATTTTTGAAAAAAAACAAAGCACTATATTATACTTCAAAATCTTAAAAAATATATTCGTTTCCACGCGATGAGTAAGAACAAAATATCGAAATAAACCTCTCGTCAACGAAAGAAATAAACATAGACGATATCGATATCCCGGGATGTGGACTATTTCGGCGTGACCATTCTAGTACAAAGATATTTCGGCGTAGCGACAAAATACGAAATAAATTTATTTATTTAAACGTATACATATTGTTCGTTAATTTATAAAATAAACATTTATTTATAGCCTATGTATTTCATTTAATAATTTCGAGTGAGTAATCCGGTACGTTTTTCCGTCTACCGATTTTTTCAACGTCCTATTCTTGAACGTATAATTAATTATATTTAAAGAACATAAATGCATTATAATTTTCTTTTTCGAATATAATAAAATGTTATAGTTCTTTACTATCTATTTAAACCTTTTACTATGTATTTTGTTATACCGCGAGAAATTGTCCTCACGCCGAAATTGCTAATTCTGAAATGGCTTCACATTAACCTAGATTCGATTAATTCGTACCTTTTTATTAAAAGGGTTATAACGGAGCATTTTGTGAGGAGTAAAATATAGGCAATTTAAAATGCGTGTAAAAATTAATAAGTTACGAATGTGTGTGTTTGTGAGCAAAAAATCGCTCAAATTCCGAAAATGTTTGTTCAGGGGTTTCATTTTTACTGGGGTGACGCATTCCATAATATGTCCGTAATGTACTCATTTGGAAATACACGTTAACATTATGACATAATGTGGTGTTTAAAAAGTATTTATGTTTAAAAACGAATTTACGAAATTACAATTTTTCTTTAATTTATATTAAACGCAAACTAAGTTTTTGGTGGTGTTTAATATATGGCCTCAAACCCGAGTACATACATAATATATATCGGAAAAATTTTTTCCAGCCGAATGAAAAAAGTACTTATGTAAAGTTAAATGCATTATATATATTAAATTAAAGCCTATACAAATACACACACGTATAAATATATATATATATATATATATGTGCATATGTATATAGATATACTTAAATATAGTTTATTCAGATAGTGGCTGGTTGAAATTTAAAAACATATTATATGTATACCAATGCTACTTTAATGAAAAAACCAGGGGTACTCTAGTAAGTCCACTTTTTTGTAGTTAGTCTTATGATCGTAGACTTCTCACAAACTCGTGAATACCTTTTCATTCTTCGTACCCTTTACTCAACAATCTCGCAAATAGAAATTGGTTTGTACTGAATATTTATTACATAACGACGTATTAATTAATCGGTGTTATGTAAGAACAAATTAACCATAAACTACTCGTTTACATTTAAAACGTTAAATTTTACGTATATTACACTTTATTATTCGTATTAACATCAATGTCCATACATATTATTCTTCTATTAAATTTTTTAGAAAACGAAAAATGAACAGTCCTACAAATAACGATAAATTAAATAATTGTCAACGGCGTATATTAATGGCATCCTCTAGATATTGGACGTTCTTAAATAATTTGTGATCAATATTCTATCGAAATTGAAAGTTTAATTACCACGCTGCCATCTGTCTGTATACAGCTAGTGGAAATTAGTTCGTTATTTCTTTTATTATTTAGATTGATTAAATTTTATTCGAAATCATTTTCTCAGTACCGTTATTTCTTTCTGCATTAAATAATGTGGTAAATAAAAATGTTCAATATGTATCCAACGTCGCGTATATTTTGAAAATCGGTGTATTGAAAATATTTTACGTTATTTTAAGTAATAATATATCGTTAAATTTTGAGCGTATGAAGAAAAAAATTGTTTTACGGTTTTAATAATAATACATTTTGAATAAAATTAATTTTTGCAACCTTTAGGAACAAAATAGGAAAAATAAAAATACAACGACCGATTTAAAATTAGAAGATTAAAGGGAAACGAAATATTAAGGTAAAGTAATACCATTGATTGAATTAAACAGCGTGCATTTATGGTAATAGCGGTGACTATTTATCTTAGTGGGATATTATTTGTATAATTATAACGCCCTTGTCTACGACAAAATTGAACGCGGAAACAATTTCGAGGATACAATTAATTTGCTTATTCAATTACATTTTTCGATCGTTAAGAATGAAAGGGAATTTGTGAAAAAATTATATACAATGTAAAACAAGTCTGTTAGTTGACACATAATCGATTTCAAAACTTCGAAAGTATTCGTTTATATAATGTAATTCTTTCGCTAAATTTCTCTTAAACGAATATACCAATCAATATTCTTATGTGTATTATTCGTATAGTTTTTTTTTTAAATAAACGCGATTATCTTTGTTACACAAAAAAATATTTTTAATAAATGTCCTACAAGGATGTACAAGAGTAGTACTAACTCGACTTGTACGTGTACCGTACATATTGTGCTCAATTAATACACCGAACAAATCCCAAACTATATTCGTAAATATATCATATAGCCGCGCAAGTATTACATATCATAACGTTACGTTATGAAACCGTGTATTTAATTTAATGTAAAACAATCAAAAAAGAAAACAACTTAACGTATCCATAACACGACAAATAATCTAAAACGTTATTTTCTTATCGAACCGAATTAAATTGTAGACATTTAAGCCGTGTAACCTAACCATAACTGGATAAACCATTCTGTACAACACAATATGTATAATACGGCGTGGTGAAAAGTAAATATATATATAAATAATAATAAAAAAAACGTACCACGAATCTTACACAAAGCCGTGTTTAACAAGTACGTATTATGTTATTGGTTTCTTAATAACAAGATAAGATCGGATGAGGGGGAGATGGGCTACGAACCCCTTAATTGTAGGGTTAAGGAAATCTAAAAAAAAAAAATACAAATTACCTTCTACCTAACACGAAAAAGAAATCACCGGATCGGAACGCGAGGAGTAATACAGTCAAAATGATTGGGCGAACCATTATGTCCCTCTCGTATATGCTTTATAAAAAAATACGAATTATCAAAACCCGTTCTATTTTAAGTAAAAATATTACTACTTCCCGGTAGTGGCTTTGTTTATAAACATGAAGTATATTATATACGTATCTATGTACCGTATTTAAATTGACTTTGTATATTTTGACAAAAATCATATTAACACTGTCACTTTTATAAAACTTTTCGTTCAAAGAAGATGAAAAATAATTTTTTCGTAAATAACATATTATGTAATAAATTCATATTTTTAAATAATACGTTTATATGTTATACGTAAACGAAATATTGTATTTAAATACGTAATAGCTTTTCAGTAAAACTTACAAGTAAAATAGGTATACGATTTATTTCCATTTGACATTCTTCGAATTCAAAAAGACGTATTGATTTAAGCCGAAATATAAACATATGATCACGAAAATACGAAAGTATTTTAAATTATATTTATTAAATTTGAAATGCATGTAAAATAAAGTTTAGATTTTAATGAAAAGTCTCGGAAACACGTTATTAGCACGAAAGTTGTGCTAAATTTAAAATAACATTTTTTATAACATATATGTGCCTAAAATAAATTTGTTAAATCTAATACATATTCTCTTTTGATTGAAATTTAACATTTGATTGCAGAATATAGAACGTGAAGCTCTATTTTTGTAAAATTTAGGCAATTTTATATTTTTGTATTTAATATATCGATATTTTATTCGGAAAATATTCCGAAATAATCGGCTCCTTGTGCTTTAATATTAGTACTATTCATTTTAATTTTTAGGACACATGTCGTAAAATGTCACGAAGGAGTTTAAACGAATAAATTATTATTGTGAGAGCTAAATAAAAAGTCCGGGTGTCTGATTTTTCGTAACGTATTTTTTTCATCGATTAATGACGAGACTTCGCAGGTTTATAATGTTCCGCGAAAGAATTTTTTTTAAAATACCGTCAATTTTTTAATACGGTTCTTTATTTTTCCATACTCAGTCGGTATTGTTTATCAAACAATCGGTAACGTACCGACATCGGTGTAGGTCTGGTAATCGGTGTGATTTATGCGAAGGTAAACAATTTTTCGAACATTCGCGGATCATCTTTAATTTGAATTTTAGCGCACAAAAAATGTACAGTAAGAAAATTATCAAAAATATTATGTCACCTATACAGTTATATATCAGAAAAAAATATCAGAATTCTCGCAAATGTATTTGTTTTCAAGTTATTAAATACAAGTATCGTAATACAACGCTAATAAAGTAATCGAAAATAATTACGTTTCGCAAAACAAACGATTTAAGTTAATAATAAAGTAACACGCTTTAAATGTTATTATAGTAACGCACGTTCCGTTAATTGCGATACCTTTTTAAACATAATGCTATATTTTTATTTCTGTATGTTTTCAAGATATGATGAATGTATATTGAACGATTCATTGCCTTATCATAATTACAAATGGTTTAATTAACGTTCAGATAATGCGTAATGTAGTTCTAATTTATATTTCGTAAACTTATTAGTTATTACAAAATGTTGGGATTGAAATGAAATATGAAGTATAAGAGTATTAATTTAATAATTAAAATCACTTATTATTGAAGTAAAATCTTTCCCGGGAAGAGAAACTAATTTCCAAATAATTTTAACGTGAAATATACGATTAAATTTGTATTTATATACACACAATCTAAACTAGAGCGAACAGAAAGAAATGCAACCAATATAGTGACGGGTACGTGTGTTGGTAACGAACACAATTTTATATCTACGAAAATGACAATTACTGATGGAAATCTTGTATTTTGGTAGCGAAGGTAAACTGTAAAATGATAGAAATCGTTATTACGTTTCCATAGAATTGAGCAGAATTTATTGCATAAAATATGGTCGCAAAATCGACGTTTATTGAAAACTAATGTTCGAAATGCCCGTAACGTTTTGGAATTAAATCGCGATTATATAAACGCATTTAATTCGCCATAACGACTTTCCACTGAACCATAATCGTCCGATTCTTGTCGTTCTCGCACACTCTCAAACGGCGTAATTCTCGATATTTCTAAATCGATATTCCTAAACAATTACAATGCGAGACTGCAATTGTTAGTTACGCAACATAAAATATATATACATTTTTTCTATATATTTTATATCTACGATTATAAAACTTAAAGTTCAATTTAATAATATATATATAGTTTGACCTATAGAAAAATATGTATAATGAGACATAATTAACCGTGCTGATTTCATATATACACTTTATTATATGTCTAAAGAGAATAATACAAATACAAACGTGTACAATGATTGATTACGAATGTAATGTATATGTATACTCAACCGGTTTTTTACCCCGTATGAATGCCGATTATAGGTCGTTAAACAGTACATAGCGGAATATCCACAATACGGTTTTTTCCATTATTATGAATAATACATATAACGCGCGCGTAATAAATAAATAAATAAATATATATATACGGCTACGACTAAAGACATCACCACCGACTGTACGCTCGAGTATCTATATATTTATATATAAATAGATAGATAGATACGCGCGCACTCCGATACGAATAATATTTTTATCTACTACGTAAATTTCCGAAGAAAAGATCGACCGTTGCTATATAGCGCCGTACGCGATTTATGAATCGCGTAATTTTGTAACCGCGATGGTTAGCGTCGTACGTGTGGAGATCGCGTTTGTTTCGATACCGGAATCGACCCTTAATGTATACTTAAACGCGTTAGACCCGAATCGTGAATTCCACGAACGACATCATATTTCAATGGACCGCGAGAGAAATATACTGTTTAAAATATCGACGGTTAAACGATAAATCGTTATATCGAATTCGTGTTATACATTTCTACGTATAATGTTTATTATATATTGGTCTATATCCAGCTGAAACCGTATAATATCTATCTATATGTATGTATATGTTCATTGCGTAATTTTAACTCGTACTATTATTACAGCTATAATTAATCCGCGTATCCCCGTCTTTTTTATAATATCAGAAGAAAGTCGCTTGAAATTCGTTTGAAACCACATTGTTCGCCATTCACCGTACACAACGATTTCCAATTACTGATAATTATACGTTTAGATTTATGCCTATTACAACGTACCGTAAATATTCGTATTATATATTATAAAGTTATAGGTATGTAATAATACATTTTCGGAGCAAGTGAATAAATTCTTCGACGTTTCATACAGAAAACGTTTTCTTGTGTGAAACTCGAATTTGTGCCTGTAAAATACGTGTATTATAAAATGTTGTTGCGCTCGAAGAAAACAAATTCGAAACCCCTTGAAACGGATGTAGTTGTGTCGGAATATCCGCGATAATGTCAAAAAAATCAAATTCAACCCTTACGAAATCTAGGTTTTCGTAAAATTATCAAATTCCCTACCCAATACTATTCTACACGAAGACGATGAATTTAAAATAAAACTTGTCTATAAAAAATATTTTATAATTAATATTGCGATTGGATTAAACATTTATTGACGTTAACAATCCCAGAAAACAATAACGAAAACGTTTTGTATAAGACATATGGTATCGTGATATTTTATACAATCGATATTATAATTACGTATTTAACTAAAATTTAATATCTTAAGTATTAAGTTAAAATGTATATAACGAAGTTGAAATAAATTATAAAAAGAAAAAACTAAAATTAAAAAAAATTGTGTACGAAAATGTCATTAGCGAACCGCTACTTTACTTTGATTATACGTGACAATTTATTTTTCTACTTTATTTATATTAAGCTTACGTTTCATTCGAATATTTATATTCACGATTAATAAATTAAAAACTATGTTTTCAATTTTTCAAAACAATCGCGAAACGAATTAATTTCAAAATGGATCGTTTAATGCGTGATAATAACGTTAATTTAAAATTAAATACCGCGATAGTGTACCCAACTGCAAAAAACACACATCACATACGTTTGAAGTAAAACTAATCTTGATTCCATACGCGGGTCACCAATAATTATGAACTTGAAATAAATAAAAATTGAGCCATATATGATATATTAATAAGTACGTATAAATATAAAAAATTGGAAAATATCCATATATCATAATAATCTGCAGTAGTCGCGTATAACCAAAACCGCTGTGCATAAATAAGTATAAATTTCCAATAACCTAAAACGGGAACGGTTAGTAAAATTATTTTGAAATATAATATCCAGACTTCCAGTATTAATAAAGTAGTCGTGTACGCGACACGCTGGGTGGAAATATTACGTAATTACAAAGATTTTTACATATCGGATATGTTCAGAAAAGTTGGAAAATATCCATAACGATTTCCGCAGACGTACGATTGTGCGTACTAATGCGTGAATACGTAATGACCAAAATAGGGATACTTTAAAAAGTAAAAACCGTTTTGAAATATAATATCCAGACTTTCAGTATAAATAAAAAAATGTTTTGTGCGTGCGTGGCACTTTGGATGAAAATATGTATTGCGACTTATAATGGCACATTCAATGGGAGAGGAGAAATAGCAGACATCAGGACATAGATGTCCCTTGTCCTTTTCTTAATCTCTCGTTCCTATTTAAAATTGTTGGATATCATACACAATAATTATATAAATAATAAGGGTATCAAAATTACTTCGCAATTTCTGACTTTAATAATATAATTGATAATTTTTTAATGGAAATCGTTTTATAAATCGTATTATCAAAAAAAACTTTTTGTAACGTAGTCGTATATTAAAAACAAAACTAATATTTATTTTAAATTCGTATTATTCGAGATTGTGTATTTATGAAAACAAAATCGCCAATAAATGCAAAGGGTTTGTTTATAATGTTTACTATTACACGATATAATTTTTAAAATTCAACCCGTTACATCTTACAATACTTTATAGATAGCAGTACTATACTATACAGACTTATATTCGCCTTACCTATTATAATTATGTGGAAAACGAAATTACTTTCTGAAAACATTTTAGACGCCGAATAAATATGCTTATATTAATATCTATACTATAAGATTTTTTAAATATTCTACACCGTTGCAAATGTAGACAATACCCTCGAAATGATCATCTTCCAGATTTGAAAAATATAAAGTCCTATCTTGGAAACTGTATGAAAAAAGCATATATTTAACGTTCTTATATATTGTACACGAATAATTATGAATTCGCGTTCGTTTCCAAATTATTGGATTAGCTTTCTGTCGATAAGTTATGGTTGAAAAATCGAAAATTTCGTATTTGTTTTGTAAAATTGGTCGTGACATTGTATTATTAAATCTATTTGCGAGTTATTATACGAATCGAAGTTAAAAAAATATTTATGGAGTCTCCAAAACTTTATTTTCATTTCAGCTCTCGTACAAAATAATTCTTCATACGTCACTATTACGAGTTTCGATATTAACTTTTGCACTCGGATCCATATAAGACGTGTAAAAATATGAAATCGACTATCTCGTGCATATTGCAGTACACTTACACACACACATATTTACGCGCATATATATTCGTATATTTACATACGCATTCGCGCATATAATTAAATTATTGTAAAAATAAGAGCGTTAAAAAATAATAATAAGAAATACGACAACGATACATAGACCAATTAAGAATTGTATTTTTAGAAAAAAAATTTACGGAGCCAATTAATAGACATGTATACGTTGGCATCGCGCCGCTGGACTGTATGTTCAGATCGATGATCTTGTCCGTCGCGAATTTAGATACTGACACCGAGGCGGGACGCGGTTTCCGCGGAATTCAAGGTCAGCTTAATCAGAATATTATTATAGACACTCGTTGCAAAGCGGCCCGGATTTCGCGCAAGAAATATATAAATGATTTCTCTTCCTCTCACCTTCGTTTAATTCTATATTGTTTTTTTGGAAACAAATATGCGTATTTTCTACTTGTACAATTTTTTTATTTGAAAGCTTCGTTTAAATATTATGCCATATATATATTATAAAATATAATAATATATATTTTCAATAAATAATTATAAATATTATTTTATATTCCCAAAAACCGAAGGAAACCATGGCAATTCTGCACGTCTAAATACGACCCATTACTTATATATAGTTCAAAAGAATTTTAATACACTTCCAAGTACTAAAGTGCCGAAAACAAATGGCACAGCGTAAATGAGCGGAAAATATTCTATCGTCTAATGACGCTTGGCAGTGATGTCTACGTTTTCAACACCACTCACAAGTACATTATTGTGCCGAAATTGATTAAAACACGGTGGTGACATACGAAATATTGTAAAATTTACATTCGTTCAAAATGACTAAGAATTTTAAAAATTTGCGAAAATATCCGGAAGTTTCACGCGCTCTTATATCTCATTATAATCATAAAATAGCTGTAGTTTGGTGGGTTATTCAAGAGTTAAAAGTATTACGTATATAATATGCGAAAGTAACAAACAGTTAAAAAACGTAATATTTAAAAAAAACCGTTTATTATTTTCCTATCGGAACGGGTAAAGAGATATGCTAATGTCCGTAAGCCAAATTTCAAAATGTTCAATATGAGCACACACATATATATATATATATAACCCTATAGGTCCCAAAACAAAGCATTTCAAACTTTTACTTGTTAACCCGTAGGTTTTCATAAATAAAGTTTCAGATTTGCATTATAGATTTGCTTTTGAAATCCATCTAAGCTATGTACAATAAACATATTATAGAACACGCGAAGTATAATTTGTATCTAATAATTAGTTTTTATGTTTACAATAAGAAAATAGCGAAAACAAATTACAATATGTAAAATTTTATTATTCGTTTAAGCAACGAATTTTTTGTATATGTTAGAGAAAAACAGTCCACGTAGACGGATTTGATTTCGTAAAATGGTTTACGTTTCACGAAAATGCGTTTATAATATATATACTTTTAAATCGTTTAATTTAAAAAAGGCTTATAATTTAATTGTAAACGAAGCCGATTTGTTTTACGATATCAACCATCGAACTTTGGATATATTCTTTCAAAACCATATTGTATAATAACAAAATAGCAAACTACAGAAACAAATTAATTACTCAATAAGTCGTACGTATTACATTTATATATTATAAATATTACAGTTATATATACAATTATTATACGAATATCTATACAATTATTCCATTCGATATCTTGATTGTGATAAATTCGTATAATACCTATTCGATAAATGGTATAGAAATACAATAAATAGTTCGCGTTTCCGGATTCCCGAGTGTACTATAATACGAGCGTAATTCGTATACAACGCCTAACGTTTATTGCAATAATTAATCATGCGCCCGAACGACTAATTTTTTTCGAAAATAATAATCTAAACGTAATTGATTTGCAACGATTATTGGCGTTGTGTAGGTTCGTAAAAAATGTACGATATATCGGAATTTATTCATTCCTGTTACAAACATAACATAACGCACGTATAATAACCGTGACTAAATACGTATTACACAACTAGTAAAAGATCGCTTATTAAGTTCGCCGCAATTTATGAATTATTCTATTATAATTACGACAGTTGTTATCCATAATAAAAAAAAAATCAACGCGCGTTTTGATTTTTATCAATGATAAAATTGAAATGGTGAAATATGCCTTGTATAGTTTCTGGTCATTATATCGTTTCAATTTTAAACTACTACGTAATTTTAGTTAAAAAATTAATACATTTATATATAATATAGTGCGAAAACGAATTGCAGCTGTAATATTTATACAACATAGTATATTTTTACAGTAGAAAAAACTACGCTACACGATCAACAACAGCAAAAAAAATCGGAATTAAACATTTAATAAAAATAATTTTTTTATTTTACTTTTCATAGAATCGATAATATAGTAGGTCTATAACCTGAAGGTTTCGACTTTCAATGATGACATTGTATAATACATTAATATTTTAATTTTATAGCTTATACAAATATATCTTACACCATTGTATATACATATATATATATATATATATATATATATATATATATATC
>JAIPRN010003706.1:0-19606 GCA_025469175.1 Geopemphigus sp. TES_GeoC_2020 | reverse complement strand
ACACTAGTATATATATATATATATATATATAATAAAAGTAAAAAATACTAATTTCACGTTTTTATCAAAATAATTATGGGTCGACCGTAATTTTATACGCGTCCAAAGATTTCCAAAGATTTTTAAACTCGTAAGGAAAA
This sequence comes from Geopemphigus sp. TES_GeoC_2020, assembly GCA_025469175.1. Taxonomy (NCBI): domain Eukaryota; kingdom Metazoa; phylum Arthropoda; class Insecta; order Hemiptera; family Aphididae; genus Geopemphigus; species Geopemphigus sp. TES_GeoC_2020. The sequence continues at coordinate 19,466 of JAIPRN010003706.1, read as the reverse complement.
CATTGTAAAACGCGACTCTATAGTAATTCACAATTAAGTTTACGTTGTACACTCGGTTTTTTAATATCACAAAATTAAATATGCTAAAAGCTAACCGTACGTCCTGCCGTTGTAAAACCATTAACATTAAGTATTGTCACATAATTATCAATTGCGTCCCGGTTGTTCTTACCAACTTCTTTCACACGACGCTTTTGGCCTATTTTACAAGTCGATTACGTGTATTCCTTATTATTAATATACCCGTTTATTATTTGTATACATATTTTAAAGCGATTTTTCGTTTGAAAAAGTGGCCATTTGTAATCGCTAAAAGGTTTTCGTCGTATTTATTAAATATTAGATATTCCGACATGGACGCCCGTCGTTAACGAATATCAAATAATTAATTAAAAATTATAAAGACCCGTTTGTCCGAACATCCGTAAAAAGTTAGGAATTTCGAATTTCAACAATCGAACCGTTATAAATATTTTTCATTTACCACCTACTTATGTTTCGATTCAGTTATTCGTAATCGGATACATAAGCGAACACAAAAAAACATCCCGAATTATTTACTTCGCTAACCATATTCAACCTAATGTTAGATAATCCTTAATGGAAACGAGATGGTACACGGCATCTAAAAAATCTAAATACCTTTATTAGGTATTCAATTATTTTATAATTGGTAGAATAATAGCAACATGTGGATTGTCTATTGAACGTGCACAAAAGTACAAACCACGCGTGGTAATAATATTTTTAAAGTTATCCGAACGTTCCTTTGCCATTCGCATATTTGTTACTAACGCCTTTCGATCTCAACACCACTAATGGTTAAATATCATTAATAGGAACGTCAAACGTGGTTCGCTATATAATTCGATCGCTTGTGCAGTTCAATACGTTCATCGTTAATGTAGTGAGCGATGTACGTTGTTGCTTTATCGTTTAACGTTACAACGTATTAACGAATCTCAAAAACCAAAACGGATCGCGTAGTTATAAGAGGAGGGGGGAAGGATAAAATAAGTATACAAAAAATCCTCACCGAACGGACGCATCGATACGCTCGGAACATATCAACGAAGGCTGGCCATGGAAAGGAGACGAAAATATACGGACAGGGGGAATTTCGTCGTTTCAATCGAGTTGCTTACGGATTTTAATTATTATTTCGACTTTACGAACGACGGTAAGTCGTTGTATTCGAAAAAAGATTTCAAACGACGTTAGCGGTTGGTTGTAATTTTAACGAACGCGATGAATATTGTCTAAATTTTTAATACGTTTTGAACTCTCGAAAAACAAATAATTATAACGATCGTCTAACGACTAAGACAAATGATACGTCGACAAATTTAACGGGAATTTTTTTCGATTTTTAATTTAATCTAATTAATTTTTAATTCGCGTCGTCGTTCGAGACGAAATTATCCGACGCGTGAAAAATTGTTTCTAAACCAAACAGAAAATTCTGTAAAACCAATACGTCACACGATTCACTCAGAATGTAATGAGTGACAAAATAACGCGAGTCCACGTATGAAATAACGTTTTCGCGAAGACGGAGGATATATTCGCGAATAAAGTTCCCGTCACCGGTGACGACGTTCCAAGTAACCGTGCTCGGCAATTGTGGAAGGCGTCGGCGACGGATGGTACGGCTCGCGGTGGCCAACTTCGGACGTGTAACCGTACGGCGCGTAAAACGTTGCCACCGATTGGTCGATCACTTCGTACACGACGTTGGCGTTATCGGACGACTTGTGCATTCCGCCGGCCGTCCACTTCGCAGAAGTCCATCCCGCGCCCAGGCACGTAATTATTATGGCGCCAACCGCCACCAGCAAAGCTTTGCCGGCCATCGCGATCATGGCAAACACGGCCAACGACAACAATGTCCCTCCCGACACCAGCGAAGCGCCAACCATATGGTCCAGGAGATCGTCCTTTACGCCTGCGTCGAGTACAAAAACAATATGGGTTACTTCGTGACCGACTATTTAAATGTACCGCGAACTTTGCCGGTTCGAACGACGTTACGATTCGCTCGAGTTTTACGGCTAATTCGTAGAGAACGTTTTATTTTTACACGTTTCCCTTACAGGTTTTATGACGGAAAAGAATATCGAGAATACGGCCACCTTCAAATCGCCAACCATACAGCGAACAATTTCGAGCCATTCCCGTGTCAGCACTTGGAATTTTACGTATCCTGGTCGAAACAAGTCGCACGAGGTGAGCAAATTAGGTTTTGCCTTCGAGGCCGCGTATTATTATTTCTTCTGGAAACCGCACGCGAACAAGTGTAGCTGGGTTCACCGTACGAACGGAGCGGATTGTCCTTTTGAAACCGTAATTTTTCGTAAAGTCGAAGGTTCATTAGCACAAAACCGTATCGGAGCTGAAAAGAGACGTACGCACGTCTGTGTGCAATCAAGTGGTGCCCTCGAACGTTGTCAATAGAGCTGTTGCCTGCCAATGGCCATACGCCCGATATTATTTCTCGTCGTTAAAATGGAACGCGTACCGATTCTAAACGATCCAAACGCGTTAAATTCGTCGAAAATTCGAGCGCGTTATTACATTTTCCGATCTGGCAACGTTCGTGGGATACTCTAATGTTCGTATTTTATGGACAAATAATTTCGGGCATTGTGCACATTACTAAGTGTGTGTCAAGATGGTCGACGATGTGTAATTTAATATTCTATTGATCCGCAAATATAATCAGGTATTACAATCGTCTAATGACAAATAAAACTGTTCGAAATACGTACTATGTAAAATAAAAATTGTACGTATTTAGTTTATTTCTGTTTTTATATATATATAGTGTTTTTTGTTAAAATATTTACGTAAAATTTCGCTCGTTTAAATAATAATAATTCGGTTACGTAAATAAACTTAACAAATATTATATTTTGTTATTCTATTATCGCGATTATTGCTATTAAAATACAAAATTAAAATAAATAATTCGTTTAGTTCGTCACTTTGGTTTGGTCGTTGCGAACTACCTCTAGACAATGTGAATTTGTTCTAATTTTCGCAATTTTTTACTTTATCCATAAAAGCACACGCTCGTGTATACTTAATACTTTTCGAAAAAACTTCCCCCGTTATCTAACTACGTCGAAAGTCGTGATTACCGACGACCGATCGAAAAAACGCGACAAACGTTATTACGAACGAAATCGGCGTTCACAGAAATTCTCAAACGCCAATCCGAAATTCGGAAAACAATAAAACGTTCGGCCGTTTTCCGAAATAAAAAAATCAATTACCCGGTTTCTTATTTTCCGACGTCTGCGGATGCGGAACGCCGTAACGGTGTCCGATTTTCACGACCGCGGGCGCGATTTGAGCGACGGTCGAGTTCGCCGAGCTCTCCGGTATTAATGGTTTCTCGTTCGGTTCGTCTGCGAAAATCGGATTCCCAAAGTTAACGTTCTCGCCGTATTCGTTACGTAAATTATTTACGTAAATATTTGTCCACTATGGCAGTTACCACCGAATGACGAGCAACACCGATAGTTTGGTACCGAACGAAACGAATATATATTTCCGTGGTAGCGAATTTCACGCGAAGCTCGCGACGTTTTTACGTTGAACGTATATAACACTTGTATACGGTCGAACGTATTGCCACATGTTTTAAAAGGCGCATTTTGATTTTAACGTACGTAATTGAACCTGGAACGGTCCGGCGAAGACGCGTGTTTTCAGTTGCGTACCATCGACGCACTTTCTTGGCGATCAAAACGAAAAGGTGGACGTTCGCAAAACGGAGTTCGCGTAACAATCGGAACTGCTGTCCGCATCGAACAACGGAAAATCGTATTATTATTAGAATTAGCGCCGTTCCGGGCAATATTGTGGTTCGTGCGTTGAACGCTAGAAAGCGTTCCGGGTTACCTGTAATATTAACGAACCGTTCGGAAAGTAATTTGACGCGTAACGTACGAAACGCCGAATAGGCAACATCACAATCATCGGAACACGACGATTTGTCGGCCAGATAAACGAATCGGAACCGCCGCGGATAAACGCGATTCGCATGTTGATTCGGTACGCTGTCGTTAATTGGTCGTGCCTGCGGTTTAAGTCATCGAGCAACGAGTGTAGCGGGCGTGCGAATCAATCCGGGGCGAACGACGCGAATACGAATTATCGTCGTCGGGAATTGAAAATAACGAAAATCGGGCGATCGAAAGCCGGGGAAACGTCTTGGAAAACGGTCTCGTATATTTACGCGCGTAATTACAACGCGTACACACACACACATAAATATATGTGTACGGGGTTTTCGGGTCCGCGGATACGCGTTCGTTTTCACGGTAATTTTCTGGTGTTGGCCCACCGTGTACGGTAGATGTGGTCGAGTATAAACTATCGAACGTTTTGAAAAAAGCGGCAACCAGACTCGTACGTTCGCGTCCGTAACGCGGATACCGATAAACGCGTAAACGCGTACGTAAACATCGACGTTCCTCGTAAAAGATGACGGCAATTTGTGAGATTCCGTAGGACCCAGAGACGCGCGAGTGCTATACCGTACCTTGTCCAGTCGTCGTTTCCCATAAGACGTCGTCGAAATCGGAGTCATTTTCTTCGGCGCTAAACACGCCGGCCGCCGAAACGAATACCGCGAGGCCGACAACGACCGTTTGAACGAACCGCATGGCCGTCGCCGAATAACGCCCCGGAGCGTACTGAACGGCACGCCGCGGTCCTTTATTCGCAGTTAACGTTTTCTGCCGAACGGCCGAGTCAGCCCGTGTGTGAACAACGCGCCGATCGCGCGTCCGTTTTTTTCCGCGCCGTAAACAATCGAAAATGAAGTGCGTATTTATCCGGAACAATGGCCCGTCGCGTATTCGTGTCAAAACAGTCATCTTTAACTATACAATCCGTCCGCGTCTCGTTAGCCATAGCGCGGGCGAAGTGTTTCGGAATCGATTACTCTTATTACACGACGTTTGTAGTAACGTAAACGAGCGTTTCCGTGCCCGTTGCTCTATTCACTCGCAGAGGCGCTTAGCGAGCGCGCCTGTGTGTGTGTGTGAATTATTCATGAGCTACCGACGCCCGTCCAATTTTGTTTGTAAATATTGTTCCAACGGTCGGTCCGACGTTTTGACGATTCAATTTACGCGTTCCACTATTGTTTCGCGCAGTCGCGTACAATCAGCCATTCGGCCATGTCCACGGCGGAGTTCAACCGGTGGAACGGATTAACGAGAACGCGAACCACGGGATGGTCGGTGGTCCGTTTGTTTTCGCGGATTTCATTTCCGAATCGCGTGTTTCGAACACGCTTAAATAACGGCGGTCGTTGTGAACGTCGATAACTGCGCGCGCCCGTGTTAAACACGGGAAACGATTGTTTTCGGTTTTCGCGTAAACACGTTAACAAATTTTATAAGGGCCTTACGACAATTACAGGCGGTTGAAAACGACACGAATCCCGTCGTCACTTATTGGGGTGACACGGACAAGATAGTATAGGCAAACGCAACGGCCACGTTTAGGCGGGATTATGAAATGTTCGTGGTAAAAAATTTCGTCGAACATTTTCAGTCGGCTTGTGAACCGATTCCAACGATGGCCGACCGAATAATCGAAACAACGGACGCCGAATTAAATTAAACCGTGAAAACTCGAGCGAAAACATACCTAAAACGAATAAAAAAAAACCGGTAGAAATAATTGACCGTTCACTTACGCGGAGCCACGGAACGATATGCGTGATAGATATTTTTGTATGACACACTTGTACGCGACCATTATAATTGTACAATAATCGTATTCAGGTTCGACGCGTAAAGACGTCGAACCCGTCCGTCGTATTTTATTTGTGCGTCGCCATTTGGGGGGATTTAGAGATATTTTTGGCCGATTTGTTTATCAAAACGTGGCACGCTTACACGGAAAAAGTTCTCGGACGTTTAAAAAAAAAAATTCGAACCAATCGAATACTTCCCACAGAGACGAACGTTTTAACAAATACCGTTTGAACACAAAAAAATACATAATTGACGACGTGTAACGATCAAACTTTATATCCACACGCGTACGTCAATTATTTTCGTTAAATTCGACGTTTTTGGTGCCCTCGTTAAATCTCGTTTCGTTAACGTTTTCGGCTCATAATTAATTTATTCTATCCTTTACGTTTCGTTCGTTTTCATCCGTTCCGATCGTGAGCATGCCATGTAAAACGGTTCACAATTTCGAAACGTTTATTTAGCGATTATTTAAAATAATCAACGAGTTTAGTTTGCAATCATCGTCGATCGTTATACGCGTTATTGAACGACGTCTACGAGATAATTGTTCGTCCGATTGTCGCGTATTAATTGCGTATTAATTACCGTAACGAAGCAACGATATCGAAAATTATCTAAAGAATGAGGAGAGAAGAGATTAGGTCGGGTAGGTTATTTCGTACGAAATAGCCACGAAACGTACAAATAATAATAGATACGCGACATAATCGAACGTCGCTTAAGTCACACGGTCGTGTCGAGTTTGCAATAAGGTTGTTAGTAGAATTTTCCCAATCGAATTCCATCGATTTCGCCACCGGCCGAACACCTAATTAGACCCGAAGTCCCGCGTTCACTACCATACGTTTGACGGTCAATGTTCCCGGTCGACTGTGCGAACGGTTTCCCCCCCCCCGAGTCCGTCGTAACGTAATTGGAATTCAAACGTAAACACCGTCACGTGTTTCGCGTACAAAGTCAGCGGCGACGAACGTAATATATTGAATAAGACGCGTAACTAGTGTAACCCGTCGTCGGCGGTAGAACACGGATAGCGTAATTTTTTTGAAAAAACGATACGTGACAATTTGCTTCTAACTCGGTGGAGAACGTTTAAACGTTTTATAATTCCACTTTACAATTCGACACTTGTCACGTTCGAATCGTTCGAAAACGAATAACGCGACGACATTTATAGTCGGCCGAGTCGACGAATTCCGACGGAATTAACGAATCGAAAATAATAATATTATTATTACGGTCGACCGTCGAACGTGGAACGAAATCGATTCGTTGGGCGTGTGTGCCCGCACGGTTAGGGTCTGAAAACTTTATATATATGTACACGGTCGCCGCGGTTTGTATAGAGACGCACTCATATGTATATCGTGTACGCGTGTAGAGTACGCGCACGCGCTCGCGTGTGTGTGTGTGTGAAGCGCGTTCGAGCAGCTCGAGGAGAGAGAAAAGAAAGTGGACGACGATGGAAAGTAATCTGGAGGCCGCGGATCGTTGTTTTTTTTACCTATAAGCAAGTACGACCGTATACGGAATATAGACGCTCGTGAGACTAGTTACACCAATTTGTGGGTCAACACAACCTTGGCCGTAGCATTCCGACGGACGTTTCCCATCAGACCGTACACATCGAGAACCCGAATTCGGGCCACACTCGCTTCGTCGTAATCGTTCCGTTCTAATATTATTCGGACGTTGTTGAACGTACATTTAACAACGACAATACGAACAAATTAAAACGTTTACTCGACCGACCATACAACGAAATTAAATCTTTGTCGAAGCCTACGACGAGGGCCGTCCCCTCGTTAATGAAAGTTATTACGCCCGTTGTCCGATTACGATATTGGAGGGACACACGTGTAGGGGCATAAGACGGTGCGACACGTGTTACGAAGTAGCAGTCGTTCGAGAACCATGGTAATGTCGTTGGTTCGATCGGAAACTTCCGGGGAGACTTTAACGGCGAGCAAGCGGAAGAGACGACGGCGGTTTCATAGCCATCGATTGAATTCGAAACGCCGTTAAGGTCTCGTTATAACCGCCGACTTTTCCGCGCCCGAGAAATCGTAATAAAACGAGTAATGTTTTCGCGTAAAACGAATTCGAAATAACAGAAAGTTCTATTATCAGCAGTCGTTAATTATTTTCGGGTACCAATAGTAAATCGATCGACACTTAATCGTCAGATGGGTGTCAAATATTGTTACAAATTATTACAAACCGCCCCAAGATGGACCATCGGTATCGATATTGGCGTGTACGTGTAGGTCTCTATAAACAAACGTCCGAACGCGCGGTAATACTCCGGTCATCGTTTTGCGAATAACGCGTACGGACGCGTATGCACGGCTCGTAAGCTAGAGCTGACGATACCGTAGGAGAAATTCCAAGAGTCGGAGAGTGTCTGTTCAAATCGCGAACGGTACGAATACTTTTATTTCCGTCGTACATTGGATAACGCCCCAAAAGTGTCGGGACGTTCGCATAAACAGTCGCTTTATTATAAACGTAATCCATAATTGATAGCGAACGTAAATTGTCGAAACAACATTTTGTGGGTCGCCTAAAACGAATACGCTCGACGGTATTGTGCCGAGATTATTTTCAAAAATCGTTTTTTGCCGGCGTAAAATTGTTATGTTAACGTACGACGAGCGAATAGGTTACAAACGAATATTAATGCAATTAATTCGACAGCTCGCGACTCGTTCCGGTATTTTATGCAATCTATTTGAAATGACGCTCCAGCCATGTCTACGCAGGCCGTACAATTAAATCCGACAATATAGGTCGAACCGTATTTCATTTAACCTCGGGAACGATCGTCTTTTTATATTTACGGCGTAAAAAATGAACGGATCAAAATTAGGTGGACAAACTATTTTCAAACGTACCCGTCGGATAACGCGGGAATTACACGTAAATACCGTTTCGCGTCCAGACGAGCGAATAGAGCACCGCGCCATGTCCTTTACGAATCGGTTACGTTCGGTTCACGGGCGTTATATTTTCGTTAGGCGTTTACGTATATTTCATTTCACGGAAAAGTAAAAACTATTTGTAACACCGCGACTTTCTCGGCACTCGTCTTGGGTGAAATGCAAACAGGGGGGAATCCATAACCGATATCGCGTATATTATTCGACCACCGTGAGAAAAACGACGAGAATTTCGCGGTTTCGATATACACGCGCGCGCGTAAATACGTTTTAAACGAACATTACGCGCGTCTTGTACTGTAATTGTGACTATCGGTCGTCAGGTGTACGAAATAAAAGCTAAAAGGGAACGTTAAATTTTCGCGTGTAAACGGTTTTCGTCGTCGAATACGCCGACCTATTTGTGTTCAGTGATATCGTCGGCGGTTGAGCGTGCTGAAAACCAGACGCGTTCATTCGACGCGGCTGTTTTACGACAACCGTCGGCGGTCAATTACGTTTGCTAACGGATCGAAGCGAATTAGACTTTACGTCGGAGGAACGCTTTACGCCATAACGGTTTATTATCGGGAGCGTTTATATTATCACCCGGTTTGGCCGCTGCGATTCGTCGTCGTTCGCGAACAGTTAGAACGTTTCGATAATCACGACACCGTAATAAAATGATTTACTGTTTCGCGCCGAGTTGGCCGAGCGAAAAATGTCCAACGCCGCCCGTAAATGTAACGTATAATCCGTAGTCCGCGCGTATTATTGTGTAATTATTAATCGCGGCGACGCAGTACCGCGTTACAACCGCGCGGTGTGTTACGACAACGATTATTTTGACATCGCGACGAGGAAATTCCGACAAAAAATGAAAATGATTACAGACATCGCGCGATTCGTATATTGAAAGAAAATGACGAGAATTTCGTTTAATACGTCCGTTAAAAACTGTTATATATTATATATACCGCGACGTAAACACTTAGATATGCAACCCGTAATCAAATCGCACGTTTACGGGACAAATATTTCGGTCGAAAACGTATTCGAGAAATAGGACGCCGTATTAATTCTGAATACTAAAATAAATAAAATCTAACGTATTGAAAATTTCGAATTTGGCGTACAAGTCGATGGTTAAAAAAAATTCGACACCCCGAATCGTTTAACGGCAAAAATTTGTTTCGAAAGATTTCCAAAAAAAAAAAAAAACGCTATTTGAAGAATTCGAAAACGCCAAGGATATTTGTACTAAAAAAAAAAAAAAAAAACGATAATACGTCGACTTTTTTCTACACCAACGTTGTGCGTAACGCGAGTAACCGAATGATAACAATTACGTTCGTACCCGTGGGTGATTTTTATAAATATTATAAAAAGTGCAACGGACCCGGATCTAAGTACGTTTCACCGAGGAAAGAGAAAGTTTCGTGTTAATCGCGTCGAACGACGACGACGAATAATAATAATAATAATACGCGACCGACGCGGCGCGAACAAAGAAAACAATATCACGTTGCCCACGGTTACGAACTCGGTTCGTTCGTTATTTACGATAGTTCGGCGCGTTTTCTAGATAGGCGACAAACGTACTCGGCGCGCCAGTACGATGTAACGCCCGGTGTTTAGACGAATTGTGTACGTACACGGGGAAACTGTCGAATACGAAGAAACGTGTAGCCGGATAGGTTTTCGTTAAAACGCGCGCGACACGATCGTGGCGCGGGGCGCGCTTCCGTTTCCGTACGTGGACGCCGACCAGAGCGGTAGTATCGTCGCGGTGTTATCGCGTTTTTCTTTACTGGGGGGATACAAAGTTAGAGAGAAAGCGGACGGCGGTGGAATGCGCCCGGAGAAATCCTACGTGAAGCTGTTTACGTGTATGACGCGGAGCCGTCCGACCACACGTACACGATACTATTATTATTAACGGAACTCGTCGGTCGCGTGACCCACATTACGAATTACCCGCGACGTCGGTAAAAAACGGACGAAGTACATCGGAGCGGCGCGCCGATCACTTTGCCGATATACCGGTACGGCAGACACGCCGCGCTCCGGGACCGGCAAACTACGTACGTATGCCGCGGCGTTTCCAACGACGAGTGTAACGATAATTTGTACGTAACGGGGCCCGTCGTCGCCGCAGTCGGTTATTCGGCCGATCCGTTTTTTTTTATATTCGAACAAAAAAAAACACACACGAGACTAAATTTAAGTTCGAACATACGAGAACCGTTATCGAAACCCCGTAATTTAAGTACGTCGATTTTTACGGACGCGTTTAATTGTCTTTCTCGTCGCGACGTCACGTCGGCACATAACGTCCATTTGGTTTTCTCAAACACCGCGCGATTCGGTCGGTGACCAAAGCTTAAACCGTTTTACGGTCACGATACACACATAAGACGCGAATCGACATTCGACATTTAAGAATACGCGTGTCCCGATAATAACCAATATGGTTTTCGAAATTCGAAAATACCCGTAAATGTCGAACAAAAACAATAAAAACGTGTACGTGATCGTCAATGGCGTGTTGCTACCCATACATTACCGATGGAAATATAAGCCGAATTTTTACGCGCATATACAATGGTCGACCGGACACGATTTCAATAGACCGATTTGTATGGACGTTTTGTGACTAAAACGTACGCGGTTCGGGTGAAAACGACGGAGGAATGGGATTTTTTTTCGGTCGCCGTAATTGTTTTGCGTACGCACCAAGCACCTACTTAACGTTTTGTTCGTTACGAGAATGGTGGCCGTTAATCTTTCGTTTTTCCACGTCGTTTCTGCATTATTCGACGCGTCGAAGATTTTGTGACAAGTACTCGCGCGTATTGTCCCGGACCGGTATTACGTTTGGAATACCATCGAATCGGGTCGGTTAAAAGAAAATATGCGATTTCAAACGCCGGAGGGATAATAATTGTCGACAAAAGATCGTATAGCGACGCGCGTTGTGCACTATTTTAACGATACAACGGGTAAACAACGCGGCGATGGGCGCATATTTATAATTGGTATCGAGAAAACGACTGGCGGCGCACGGTGTTTCGTCATTACGAACGATAAAAATATCCGGTCGGCGTACGACAACACTAATTTCGAAGGCGACTGCCACGCGACGTCGTAATAATAATTATTTGTCGTTATTTTGTTTTCCGTTCGTTTTGTTTACGATAAACCCGCGGAAGCGTTTCGATCGTTATTTTTCGTTTCGTAATCTGCCGCATCTAATTAACGTGGCAAATACGTCGACGTCACGTTATATATATATATATACATTTATAAATACGTTTGGATCACAACGACAAATTGGAAATTGAAGGACAACCCGTCGCATAATGTGTAACAATATTCTTGAACGTCGATCGCTCGTTTTAGCCATTTTCTAGCCGTGTTGGATATTTCTAATTATCGAACGGGAACCGATAACCGAGGCACGGTTTTTTTTTATTTCAATAAACTTATTAGGTAAAATTGATTTAAGCTTTACAATTACAAAAAGAAGCGAAGTACAAAACAAAACAAAAAACGAAAACAAAAAACGGATTACAAAAATTTGAATATTGAAACCAGACTCAGATATGTAGGAAAGAACGTATTCTAGTCGCTAACTCAGTGTCAGAACTAAGAATGAAAGAGTAAGAGGAATGTTCCGGGATTTAAGTGAACTAAAAAGGACAACGCGTTTAGTGGACAAGGAAGGGCAAACGAAAAGGATATGAGTGAAAGGTTTCATTTGGACGGAGAGGACAAAAAGGAGAAATAGTGAAATCAACCGGGGCGCTTATGTACGCGAATAACCCAACTAATTAACTAAATGAATCGTCCGTCGTCGTTCGGATAATTTGTTATTAACGTTCATATTGTAATCGGTTGGTCGGCAAAAGAGTAGTGAAGTGAATGAAACAAAGCGTTCGTGACGCTTTAATATTGATAAAAAGAAAAGTGACGGATGACGGGCGTATTTTTGAAAACGGATGGTCGGGAAAATGAATAAACGACGCGGTTTTGAATACGTATCCCCGTGACATTCGTAATAACCGAAGGAAATCTACTCGGCGAAAAAATAACGCGATATACGGCGGGATAATTTTGCGCCTTGTTTTTCGCAACACGTATCCCGGAGTCGTAAGAGTGTACGGTTATTATTATTGGTCGAGAAATATCTCAAGGCGTTGCGTCGTTCATGGAGAATGTCGGCGAATCGGCACATCGGGCGAAACGAATGCAACTAAAATTATACGCCATTGTAAATGTTGCCACGACGAACGCTAAAAGGCGACGGGGTATTTATTTCCGCCGGGAAAATGTATTCGTTTGGCGGGTCGTCGTCACGTTTAAAACGATACGACGGGAGCCGATAATTTTGAAAGTGTTTTTTCGATTTTACCGTTTTAATACTCGTTTTCGACGCGACAACGTAATATACGATATTTTATCGTATTCGATAGTCATTAATCAAAATATATATTTATGGGTCTTCGGCTATTAATATACATATTCCATAAACATTTAACGAACACTCTAATCGATCGAAAACAGGATCGGTTACGTACTTATCTTCGCATATGCTCCATACGGTCAATCGAAATAAACGAAAAACGCGTAACATACGCGTCGATAAAATAATTTTTATTTTTCAGGTTTTTTTTCTTTAAATTCCGAATACATTTTGGTACGAAAATAACGAAAATATAAAATCGTCATATTATAGCCCGTATACCGCGTACATACACATATACGCACACTATTTGCGTACCGTATGAATTGTTATTAAGACTAGATGGTGTGGTCGCCATTCGTAAAACTGCACGAAAGAACTATTACCGATGAATCAATGTCGACAACGAACAGGATTGCGCGAAACGTATTGTTCGGTCTTTCTTATTCGCTTACGTGTACCACGCTAATTAATAAATAATTACGACCGTTATGCACGTCGATTTAACGATTCTTACAAAGGAACGATTTAATTTTTACAGTTTCCTACGCGAAAAACCAACCGTGACAACGAATCGCCGTAATTATAATTTTACGTATATAGAAAAAAAAATTGTAAAAACACTACGTTCTACTGGTTTTCCGAAGTATTTTACGACAAAAACTATCGGTGCGCTATATATATATTAATCAAATATTTTTCACTTTCTATGAAACATTTTTATACATAAAAAAAATATCTATTTATCGTACGATTTAGAAAATATCGGTACGTTAATAGTCGTTGTCTAATGTAATTCGTTGTGTATTATTACGTTCCTGATGCGAAAGCGGAAATCGACGCGATTTATAATAAAATATGCTTTCGAGCGTTTGTGTTAAATCCGCGAAATTATACTCGTAATATATTATGACCGCTTTTAATTAATGTAACTAATCTAATTTTGGTGCTAACAATGAATGAATTAGCGAGACAAAATAAAATTCGATAAGAAATTATTCCAAAATATAAAAATCGCGATTTAGAGCGTTAATTTCAAGAATAGAAGATAATATAGTTTTAGCGATATAACGTTTGGATACGACGAAAACTCATTGAATTGTTCGTTATTAATGACGGCTAGTTTTATTTGTTTAACTATTTTATGGGTACTGGTTTTTTTTTTAAACACTTACGATACATTTTGTTTTAAAATAAACTTCGAAAATATCTGAGAATAGTAACCTTATGTTTTTACAAAATCGTATTATTTTCGCGATAAAATATACTTTGCGTTAGTTTTACGAAAATAAAGTGACAAACATATTTTACTTTGTCGTCCCTCTGATTTCACAACGAAACGTCGGAAGAACCGCGTTAGTATTGCTTGGGTATCTGGAACTACGCTTCAGTACAATGGACCAAACAAACCGGGTTTCAACATGTTTCTAATCAGCAAAACACATTTTATTTCTATATTCATAAATATAAAAATATCGTCTAAAGTCATTTAGGTATTATTATGATGCGTACCGTCTGATTAAAACGTAAGATAACTATCGAAAATACGACTAATCGATATTGTTGTGCTAATAAATTATCTGCCGACGAAAAATAGTGGCGTACAACCGATAAAGACAATTATTTTAAGTACTCCATTTTTGGCTAGTTTTATTTTACTTTCACGAATTCGCAATATTAACATTAAAATGCTGTAATAGACGGCGTTCAAATTACAGCACATTCGAATAGAATATAATTGACCGAGTACACAATTACGTCGAGTTTTCGGAATTTTATAATATAAAAACGTAAAACGTGTCACTCGTAGAGGCGTTGTTTCTAATACCGAACGTATTCTATGATATTTCGTTTTACGAACAATAGCACTTTTGGAACTAATCCTAATTTGGCGATTTCATAAACGATACGTTATGACATTATTATACCGCGACGTAAACTTCGGGTTAAACGATTTTCGGATTAATGTTTTAAGCGATATCTAAGAAAAACCGTTAAGTTTTACCGGATTTCATAACGTTCGAAAATATATATATATATATATATACTATACTATATTTCTTGTAAAAAAAAGTAAAAATTATCGTAATTTTCAATAATAATATCGTAAGAACCCGTCGTCGAAACAACACGAAAATCAATTTTCGCGTAAAAATTAATTTCGCGAGTATAAAGGGATCGATTATGTAGAGTGAATCAAAATTGACCTACAAGAATGTTTTACAAACCGACCCGCGAACGACGTTAATATCGAACGAACTATATACGTAAACATTTTTGTACGCCGCGTTACCCTGGACAAACCAATTCTCAATCATTCCCATCCGAACGTGTCGTGTAATAGTAATTGGATTGCCTTTCCGCTGTAATCGAAGTCACGCGCCCAAACGAATATATTTTACGTCGATTATTATTATCGCGCGATATTGTAAACAGCGTTGCCGCGTAATAGTTCCGTGGTTGCGAAAACCACGCGTAATGTCACCGAGGCTTACACTTAAGCGTTGGAAAACATTTTCGTTTTTTCCGATTTTCGTTTTCGAATTGACCAATATTCGTCGTAACAACGAGCCACGTAACCGTAAATACGTCCGCGAATTAAATGTATCGACGTCGAACGGTTTATATTCGGAATTTCGCGCGCACGGATAATACAATTTTGTCGATCGCCGGGCGTTACGCGCGTATAAAATAGTAACGTTACAACCCCGAGCGTTTCGGTTTAATAGCAACAACGCTCGAGACCAACGCTCCGATACGATTCATCGTGTATTACTTTACGCGCAAACGAAAATAAACGTCCACCGCCGTTTTCCTTTTCGGACGGCCAACACTACGTTAGGAACGTGCCACTCGTCCGCCGAATAATAACGAAACCGACGGCCGACAGCCTCGCTTACGTTCTCGTACGATTATTTTACCGTTCTTCGTTGTTCAATCGCTTGATCGGAACGATTTCCGTAGCCTAAGACCACCACCCGACGACCGGTTGGTCGACATTCGCCGAGTCACAACAACAACAGTACGTTTCGTGTGGGCACGCGTACAACGGCGTTCGTTCGTTTGCATAATAATAACGTATTGTTGTACGGCGATTGGACGTACGAGCGGTCGGGAAACCGTTGCTTTATCAGACGGGCGTGGTTAAAAATCGTCGTCGGACGACTTTTAAGAGCGAATGTAAGACGCGCGTATACGACGAGAATATATCGCGGTTAACGGAGTTCGTGAAACGCGCGTTGGCTCGCGTCAACGGCAGCGAACGCCATCGACGATATAAATACGTACGAGTGTGTGTACGCAATCAATACGTTTCTAGGATCCACGGGCGCATGCCGCGAACGACATTTTACACTACGCGCGACCCGGACGTGCGCGGCGCGGTAACCGGCCAGTTACCGTGTTGGCAACCGGCGAAATAGTCGAATACGCAACGAGCACGCGCGCCCGATATTCCATACGAACGTGCGTCGGCAACGAAACGAACAACGATTCGAACACGCGTACGACGGCGGCGTTTGCAACGACTTTTCCGGTGTACGCGACATCGAACCGGCCGGCCAACGTCGGTTCGATTTACGAGAAACGTACGCGCGACGTACCGTAAACGATTAGCGAATCCCGAAACTCGGGAATCACGTCGTCGAACCGTTTCGCCGTCTGAATCCTCGCGCCCTCGCACGATACCGGTATACCGTGCCGGTATTGATCGAAACACGGTCGAATTTTCGCTGATCGGAGAAGCGTTCCACGCGGCAATACCGATACGATTATTTAGCCCGATTGTTTTCTCGTCCACCTCTGGAAACATCACGCCCTCGAATTATAACTATTCGCGGTCGGTACGGACGTTTTATGTAAAAGGACGTTCCACGCCGAAGAACGGGAAAATTATATTCTATCAGGGCAAACAGATTGCCCCGAAACCGGCACCTAGTTACGTCGACCGAGGAATGAGCTCGATTCGCTGTATTCCGATGGGATCCTTATAGCCGTCCCGAAAACGGGCCGTATCACTCGCCTTTTGCGATAAATCGTATACACTCTCTTATCGTATAATTACGGCACATTGTCGCGCCACTTGGACACCGGCGCGTATTATATAACGGTTTGTACCCGTTCGACCGTATAGTTTCTGAAAATCGACGTCATTGATCGTTCTAAGTAAGTATATACGTATTCGTTTTTCGTTGTAGCTTTTTTTTAGAAATCAATCGATTCGACTTTGTCGATACGCGTAGGTTTCTATATAGAGCCGACTATAAAACGAAGTGTCGCGTGATAATAATCGAACGGTAGCGCGGAAACGCTGCCCCGGGGCGCTCGTTCGCCTTAATTAACCACCGACGTGGTTTTTATTATGGCGTTCGGAATAGACGCGTCGTAAAAAGAAACAGGAGGAACCACGCGATAATAACGGATGACGACGAACGACAAAGAAATTCGATTTTCCAAACACGGAATACGTAATTTTTCGCGAGTCACGCTCGACGCGACGTTCTACTATATATATATATGTATAATTACTGTCGTTAATGTTTGTTCGAAATATAAACGCGTCAGCGTAGAAACGTAAGTCTCGTCTCGCGTTTAAGTCTCCGAGTCACGGGCAAATCGCGTTCGCCGACGACGGGAAACGATTTATTGTGGCTGTACGGTACGTACTATCGTTATACGTCTTGTGAAAAACGACGGCGGAAGTCCTGTTTTCAGAAGTGGCGAATGTGACGAAGAAACTGAAGACGGATGGTACGAGGAAGAGACGATGGCTGAAGAAAGGCGATGTGAAACGATATAGAGATGTATAAAATAGTGGTGGGCGCGCGTGAAGAAAATGCGGACGATCGGATGTGGTGAGGACAAGTGCGAGCGATCCCATATAGTCGAGAGAGAAGGCGATGACGATGTAGAAAAAGAATATGGCGTATTATTAAAAAACGATAAATCGTCGTCGATAAGTGATATCGTTAGGCGTTCGATAAAAGTCGATAGTTTTTACTTGGCGTTGAAAGCGTTATCCGATTTGATATCAATTTAAACCGAAGGACGTGTTTTTATTTTTATTTTAACGACGGCGAATATAAATACACGCAGTCGACGGCAAATAGCGAGTAAAGTCACTAAACTTAGTCACGCGTGTACACCGTTGTAATTCGAAACTTTTCCACGTGACGAGATTATGATGTATAGTAAATCGCGCCGTTTCGTAGGAACCACGATTGGGTGGGTGTAAATTCACGTTTCGCGGTGTGTTAGAATTGTTCGGTTTTAAACGTTATTCGTGTACGACGAAAGCGTCGAAGCCTTTTGAACAAGTTCTATGCACGTATGTTCGACTCAAAAACGGCTCGTGCACATCTCGTATATTATTCACCGAGTGTATTACACATCATGCGTTCGATTTCAGGCAAAACCTTTGGTGATACACTCGGCACGATAAAAAATACGTCGCGACCCGTACTGAAATTCGTAACGCCGTATTTTGCGACGTTTCTATTCCGAATAAACAGAGCCGTATAGGATTTGTACGATTAGAGCGAACTATTACGAGAAGAATGACTCGGTGAAATAGAAAACACCCGTTTTAGGGGACGGATATATCGTCTGGTAAATACGATAACGTGGGAGTCATTACGATACGGCGACCGGTGGCGCGAACACAAACCAATTTGTTCCGTCAACTAATCAACGATCTATTTCGGGACGTTCACCGCGACGCGCAAATAACCAGTTCACCGAGAACAACGGCAATATGACGACCAACGTAGCGATAGACGCGAAGTATAACGTAAAATTGACGTTTAATATAAATATAACGTAAAATCTTATTCCGGAAACGTTTTTTCGAAATTATTCGTAGTAAGGTCCGTGTTTTTTTTTTTTAATTAGCGCCTACATAATGCATACGTATAACGTAATGGTCTGTGTTCGACGATTCGTTCGACTCGTATCGTTCAAATTTTATTCAACTACCACGATACTTTTGTTAAATATACAATAGTCTCCGTACTGTTGATTTTTATACGTATATAGATAAAAATTGTCGACGATTCGCTGGAAAAACACGTATTTCAGTTTTATTTTCAAACGTCTCGTCGAACTAATAAACACAAAATTACCGTATATGTTTATTTTTCGAATAATAATCGAATATTATTTTATACAATTAATCGTAATAATAGTAATTATTACTGTTGCCTAAAAACTGAGACGAAAGAACATTTATATATATATATACTAGCTAACCCGGCAGACGGTGTCCTGCTTGTAGGTGCGCGATAAAATGGTTAAATAATATATTTA
>JAIPRN010003705.1:0-19614 GCA_025469175.1 Geopemphigus sp. TES_GeoC_2020 | reverse complement strand
GAACCGGCAATACCCTCCTCACTGGCCCGGTAAGCTTGAAGGCAATACTTCGGATGGTCGTCGTGGCCTGAACGAGTAATGACTGATTGTGTGTGTATGGGTCGCGATCGGACCCGACGAATTATATAAATAGTTCGGCAGACGCGATACGTAATCGACGTAATAACACGGGGTCCGTGTTTTTATTATTGTGTATCATCAAAACCCGCTGTCGCGTGACCGGTATATGGGTATTTCCCCAAAAAGCTTTTACCGTTATTGTTTATTAATACCGCGCACGAAACGACGAATCCATTTCGCGACGGTTTTTTTTGCCCACCGAATATATGTTGGCGCCGGATCAGTTTCTCACTGGTGGTGATGATTGTCCGGTCTGGCCTGGTCGCGTCCGACTATGTAATATTGTCAAATGTATAATAAAAAACTCGCCCATGGCGCGTGTCCGGATACGACGGAAACGGGCTACTACACCAACAACGACGATGGATAAACACAGAGGAGCGGCGCCAACGTGGCGTAGATCAACAAACGCGCGCGAATAATTGACAAGTTTTTAGCGAAAAAAATTGTCGGATATATATTCGAAGTAAACCGGCGACGGCGAGAGTCGCGTCCGCCGGGAACGCGCGGGGCAATTCCACTACAGAAGAGACGCACGAAACGACCCCGCAAGCCGCGCCCGCCGACCCGTCGACGAGTGGTGGTTGTTCCCCCACTCTCGGACCAGTTGTTGTGTCGTCCGTGACCGTCGTCGCCGCCACCACCACCGACCCGACGACCACGCCTCGTGACGTCGATTGTGATTATTACACCGTCGTCTTCCGTTTGTCGTCTCCTCCCACGGGCCATCCATACTTTCTGGTATCATCGGTACGCGTGTCCGCGGTGACCACCGACCCGCTGCTGTTGCTCCTCCACCGTTTGTGCGTTTAGAGCGCTGGGCGTGTGTTCTTCCGGCGGACGAAATGTACGACGACCATCGTAATATATATCCGTCCGCGCTCTACACAACCGCGAGCGAATAAAAAAGAATTTTTAAACTTTAACGGAGTCTGTACGGATAACGTTATTTTCGTAAACGTGTTTCCCCTCGAGCAAAGCATCCGGTACGTGCGTGACCGTTTTGAAATATAAATATTACGTTCGGGCCCCGTCAAATCACCACTACCCGTACCACCGTTCCGAGCCCGTCCTCCGTCGTCGGCTCGGCTTCGGGCAGCTGGGTCCCCCGGGACCGAGGAACTACTGTTCTTCCCCTCCTGGTGTTTTCGTGGGGACCCCTCCCTCCACCGTCCGGGGGTTTCGGCCGTGTTTGTCGCAATTCTGCGGGGTCGATTAGGAGAAGGTACAACAACAATAACAACCGATGTTCTCTAACAAATGACGCGTGTGTATGTTGCTGCGGCGTCGTTGTGTCGTGTTCCGTCGGCGACGTCCATCAAAGCAGGCCGCCTTTCTTCTTTAGTCGGTCGTTTTAATTATATTCGCGCGTATTTTTGCGCGCGCGCGTGTTCGGCAAAGCCGTTTTCGAATTCGTATTTTTTTTTAACGCGTATAACAAAGTATAATAAAGAACATTATGGTGCCAAGTTTTACCTCTCGAAATAGCGTCGCCTATTTCGGCAACAGTAATCTTCGTCGATAATTCACACACCGTTTTCTGTCTCAATGACGTTGGTGTACATTGTGTATATATTATACAATTGGAGGCGTCGGCGGCGCCAATTATTTTTCGAATTTCGTTCGCGAGAATTCCACGGGGGGAAGAAGTTAAATTTGGTAGCGTCGGACTTATCGTCGAATGTAACCCCTTCCCTGTGTTGTTGTTCGTCGTACTCGACGAATTATTCACCTACGCGCTCTTTTTGTTCGTGTGGTTTCTTCTGGCGGTGTTGGTTACGTTCGTCAGTACGGATTTTTCAATTTTAGTTACAAGGAGGGAGCCTTTTTAAGGGGTGTGCGGGAAGGCTTCGGTCGAATATTTTTTCGGCGCGCCAGCAAATCAAACGTACGGGCGTTTCTACAATTGCTGACTCGAAAAATAATCGCCGGTTATTTATCGGTCGCGGACGATGTCCGTGGCAACGACGCGCGTCGGTGCCGGTATATAGTAGTGGCGTTGTGTAGTGTAGTGTAACGGTCGTTTTTCGTGCCGGGCCGTGTGAGGGAACTCTTCCGTCTTGTGTGCTGCCCGTAAACCGATCGATCTTTTCGCCATGTCGGATAACGACGACGCCGAAGACGAATGTCGTCGTCTTCGTGGTGGTGGTAGCGGCGGCGGTGCCGGCGCAGCTGCAGCAGTCGTTTCCGCCAACAAAGCACCGCCGCCGGACCGGAACGGAACCGGCGACGTGACGTCGGCGAGAAGACCGGAGTCGTCCGATTCAGTCGGTGGCCACCGCCGCGGTTACCGAACTGAATTGGGCCAGCTGGGGCCCGTTGCTACTGACGGTGAAACCGAGGATAGTACTGGTAGTAGTACTACTACTATTACCAACGCTTTGGTCATCATGTGCGGCCTTTGCGGTTCGCAAATCTCGAACAGACCGACGGCCGCCGACGCGTGCCCGGATGATACGGCGGATACCGCGGTTGTAGTAACCACCCGGACGATGGAAGCTGAGGATGATAAATGCGGCGATTCTGTTGCGGCGACGACGTCGGTGCCGGACGACGAGCCCTGCCAGTAGTCGTCGTATGTGTAACAACAACAACACACACTAGCAGCGGGCGGCGTCGGCGGTACCGCACCGTCTCGTTTTTATAATGTCGGACGTTTCCGTAACCGCCTCTCCACTCCCCACCAACATTCGTGTCGAGAGTCGCTTCATTGATTATACGGTGTCGAACGAAACGCGGTGTTTTTATTTTTACGGTTTTTTAATAATACACCGAATTGTGTGTGTGTGTGTGTGTGTGCGTTTCGATATTCGGTGAGGGAGGGGTATTATTGGGTCGAACTAGGTAGTAGAGTTGGTGGTGGTAGATTTCAGGTCGTGTTTGTTGTCCATGGATCGATTGACCAAACGCGACGAGAACCGTCGGGATCAACGTGCGTGTTCTTTGCCGGTTTTTACGAAAACGAATCGCGCGCCACCTACTCGCGTCGCGTTCGTCCTCGTAGTTCTTCTACGGCGTGACCAAATTGTGGGGCGGCGATTGTCGCCCGAGAACCGAAATAATTATCGCCGACGACGTAAAAAAGGCGCGTTCCCCCTAGTGTAGTGTTAATAGTCGACTACTAGTATATTTCATTCGCCAAGTGTCCGGAAGGGGTTAAGCGAACGCCTTTTTCTCGCGTAATAAAATTGCCCGTTGTAGTCCGGGACGGGTTTTTGTCCGTTATTTTTCGCCGGGCCGGATATATATTCTCGTACGACGTTTATTATTAATTACTTTTATTTTACAGACATTTGGGTCGGTTTTATCCAAACTGATCGATCGATTATTATTTCGGTCATGTGACGAACACGTGAGTGCTGTGTTGTTGTTGCTCCATTTTTTGGCGGATTCCGTCTCGGTGTGTTTTGTTTTTTGATAGTCCTATATCGAATGTTTACCGTTTATTAGGGCCATATACTACGACGTGTGTGGCTAAGCCGCGTATAATCGTCCGCCTATTTCGACGATTACGTTTATTCTATTCCTTCTCCGGTATTTGTTTTTGTTTTTGTTTTTTTATGGCTTTCAAAATAAAACGAATACGGCTCGACGATTGAAACGTTAACACGGGTACAATAAAGAACGAACGCGATCGTATTACGTATCGCTAGAACGCGAATTTGTAGAGAAAATATCACGAGGAACTTATTATCCGGGAAAGACGATTATTTGCAGGGGCGAATCTCTTCCGGCTGGGTATTTTACACCGTCCACGTTCAATTTTACTATTTATTACCTCTTCGGGGTTTTTTTTTCGATATATCGTCGCCGACCGGGGGGAGGGGGCGGTTTTTTTTTTATGATCGACACGCGTGTTGTTTTTCGTATACGACTGTTCTCTTTTGTGACGCCGTCGCGTCTTCTCAATAAATTTCTCCGTTTCTTCTAACCTGGCCAACGATCGTGTAATTTTATTTATTATCGGAGCGAGTCCACTCTCCCATCGTTGTTGTTAATCCGGGACTTGACGGCACCGGCACTCCTCTGTCCGGATCATCCGAAAATCCGGTCCGAACGGAATATACGTTGAAGTATATCCGGGATTAGTTTTTTTAAAACGATTAAAACGATATTTTCCACAGCGTAATCGCTTCGACGTTTATATTCGTCATCTTTTTCGTATTTTATTTATGTATTTACTTTTTTTTTTCTGCTCTTTTGGAAAGATTAACGAGACACACTCTTGTACTGTAGAGTAGTGTGTGTGGTATCCCACCGGTGATGATTGATAATGATTATCTATCCCTTCGGCATCCTGAACCCCAACCACGCCCACTCGGTGTCGTTGTCGCAATTTTACTTTCATTTTTTGAAACGGTCCGAAGTTTTTTTGACGTGGCGGCTTTATACCGCGCGTTGTATCGTATACGATTAATTCGCCGTCCCGTGTTTGTCGTCCGAAATGTTGTTGTTGTACTTCTAACCCGTTTTTATGTAT
Source organism: Geopemphigus sp. TES_GeoC_2020 (assembly GCA_025469175.1). Taxonomy (NCBI): domain Eukaryota; kingdom Metazoa; phylum Arthropoda; class Insecta; order Hemiptera; family Aphididae; genus Geopemphigus; species Geopemphigus sp. TES_GeoC_2020. Next base: position 15,014 of record JAIPRN010003705.1, on the reverse strand, counting down.
TAAACGCTTTTCGGCGTTGTGTAACCTAATGATGAGTGAAAGTGAGAGGGAGTACGCGGTAACTGTTTTCTTTACAATCCCGAAAAGTTGTAATAATAACGGTTACCGAAACGCGGTTACCGGAATAATGTCGCGGGTGCCCTTAGCCTCGCGCGTGACATTCGGTCCCGATCGTTTCGTAACCTCACGGTCGACGCGTTACCTATAATTAGTCGACGCGATTTATTCTACCGGCGGAATTGGCAAGCGCCCCGGAGTTTCGCGGCATCGAATCTAATAATATAACGGTCGTGTATAGTAGTTGGTTAACCGCGTTTGCGAAACGGACCGACGACGACCACCACCACCACCACCACCACTAACCACTGTTGTCTCGCTACCGCCGTCCGGCGCGCGTTCCAAGGCCGCCGGCCGGAGTAGGAAAAGCGTCGTTTCGGTTTTTTTTTCTTTCGCCACCGCCGCCCGGCATTGGTCCGAATTTAGGTCGGGCGACGATTATTATTTCGCGACGTCTGTCCGCCCGCCCGCCCGCCCGCCCGGGCTCACGGTCGTCCCGCGCAAGTACAAGACCGAAAGTTTCGTCGCCGTCGCCGTCAGTATTGTGTGCGGTACACCCGAACGCGCGCGTGTTTGTTGGCTAGAGTTTTGCGTCATTCTCGCTCCGCGTCTTCACATCTTTCGTTCGTTCGTATTCGGACGGATAGTTTCGTTTTGAAATAAATTAACCGATCCATCCATGTCGTCGTCCCACGAAATCGTCGCCCAAGCGGCGGCGTCCAAGTACAACGACACCAACGCCTCCTCACTCCGTTACTTCGGGCCGGCGTCTACCACGGCCATGATGGCCGCGGCCGTCGCCGAAGGTAGTGTGACGGCGGCGTTATTTTTATAATTAATACACGCGCGCGCGTACGGCGCGAATTTCGAAATGTTTTCCCCGTTAGTGGCCCCGGCAATCGCCGGTCGTCTTTTTTTTCTTCGTCGTGTTTTACAATCGTTTCGCGGTGTTTTTGGGTCGACGATAACAACGTGTGTTCTTCTATATTATTACACGTCGTAACCTAACCTAACCCAGCGGCACTGCCGAAGGCCCAACGGCAGGTAAGGGATTGGTGATCATCCACGCCACCAATCCAGCGAGGGGGGGGCAGAGTCGACAACCAAAGAGGGGACTATGTTTAGAACCCTTCGCCCACACCTCCCGGTCACGGCCAAACTGGAGCCACCCGCGCAGGACGGCGGAACGGCGCATCACCTTCCTCAGCACTTCTTCTCGTGGCCCCATGCCTAATGGCACGACTAGGTATCGGTCATTTATACTCGGCCCGATGGGGCGATCTCGCGGACCATGTCCGGCAGAGAACCGAGTTGTGATGATCACGTCTCGTTTAAACAAAAAGAAAAAAAAACGGATTCACGGGGGGCAATTTTCGGTTTTTACGCCTATTCTGTTGCGAGGACTTAGTACAGCATCCGAAATTGCGAGTAGTGCATCCATCCTCGGACAAATCTCACTGACCGCGCCAACAACCGGTACGAGAAATCGCGATTTTTCGGATCTCTAACCGGAACGGATCTACGCGTAAAATAATTTTTTAAACCGCGCGGGGATCGCCTTTGTTTTTTTTTCTTTGTTCGAAATGCTGTCGTACTTCTCTTCAAATACACTCCTATATCGTCCGGATTCTCGTTTTTCGTGCCGACCGTGTGTGTGTATATCCGGAGATTTTAGAAAAGACCACCGCCGTTTGGTGCCGTCGGTCATAATAGGGGGCGTACACAATGCGACGTAATTCTATGTTTTTTTTCGATTAAAGACAGTTGCGCGTTCGGGTCTACCAAATACTTTTTGCTCTGCGGGCTTGGCGGCTTTCTGTCGTGCGGAATCACCCACACGATGGTCACTCCGTTGGACTTGGTCAAGTGTCGTCTACAAGTCGACCAGGCCAAATACAAGAACGTGCTCAACGGTTTCAAAGTGAGTAGAAGAGGATGGTGATCTCCACCGTCGTCTCGTCCATGTCCATCCGTCACCGGTACGGGACGACCGCCTATTCGTCGGTTTACGTCCTCGCGTGTAGGTGGTATAATATAGTTCGCGGCGTTCTCTCGGGAATTCGTTCGAAAGTTGGTCTGCTCGTTCCACGGTAACGCGGTGGGCGTTCGCAGTTTTCGTGTTTGCCTCGTCCGTGTCTGTTCCGTCGGAGAAAAACACCAACCGGGAAAACGCGTGTTCCGAACGAATTTTCGATTTTTTTCTCTACCGCGGCCGGCGGTGTGTGTACGTGTGTCGCGTTGAAGAGCCGTCCGCGCGCGACTATCCGAAAAAAAAACGGACGAATAACGACACCCCTCCCCCCATCGTCGTGTCGTGTTACGGTCAGACGCTTATAATATAATCGCGCGATGGTTGGCGCTGCGAATTCTTTTGAAACGTCATTGATATATGTGTGTGTGTGTAGATAACGCTCAAGGAAGACGGCGTCAAAGGGTTGGCCAAAGGATGGGCGCCCACATTTTTGGGATACGCCGCTCAAGTAAGCGAACGCGCGTCCTAGTATGGTAGTAGTTTGGTTGTTATTAATAATCGTGCGGCCCGTCGCGCGTGTAATATCATCGTGTTTGCGTTAAATTATAGGGCATGTGCAAGTTCGGTTTGTACGAAGTGTTCAAGGTCCGCTATTCGGAAATACTCGGCGAAGAGAACTCGTACGTGTACAGGACGGCGCTGTATTTGGCCGCGTCCGCGTCCGCCGAGTTCTTCGCCGACGTCGCCCTCAGCCCGATGGAAGCGGCCAAAGTAGGTGTTCCGGTCGAATGTCGCGTCGTCGGTGTTTCCAACGAAAACCGTCGCCCGGATTTTTTCGGTCGAAAAAACGACCGGTCGTCGTTTCGAAAATAAAAACGAAATTCCGTCGAAAGAACAAAAAAAAAAAAAAAAGACGACGCGTATTTTCGCGACCCTCTCTTACGGTTCGTCAGTCGTATCGCGGTACACGCGCGCGCGTTTCGGCGGCGAAAATTTGCCGAATTTTCCTCGTTAATAATCGAATCGATTATATTATTATTATTGTACACGAAAGGCGCGCGTAGGTAAAATAGTACAATAATAATATTTATAGACGTACGTTTTAGATCGAATTTGATGGTTCTCGCAATTCCCCAAGTTCGTTGGAAAATAACGAAACTACGCGTAAGAGCCCGATACCCCATCCATCTTTCGACGTCAATGTATTAGAAAGAAAACGCGATATAAAATATCTTCGTTTAAATTTTTTTTTTTTTGTATCGTTCGGGTTTCTTCTATTCGTCAATAAGTTTTTTATAATCAACTCCCCTCTCCGGTATATATTTCATCTATTTTCGTTGTCGCGAAACCAATTTCGAAAAAATCTCGCCAGACGCGCGCGCGCGCTCCCCTCCGATTTGGATCGATGGTGGCGGCGGCGCTTACAACTTTACACACTCATTGCCGCCCCACACACTTCGGTTTATTTTTTTTTTGTTTGGATACGACACGAACAAAACGCGCGCGCGCGCGCGTATTTTTACTAAATATCCTTTTGGCGAATGTTAAGGTGCGTATCCAAACCCAGCCCGGGTTCGCCAACACGCTGAGAGAAGCGTTGCCGAAAATCAATCAAGCCGAAGGGTTGAACGGATTTTATAAGAGCCTCGTGCCACTATGGATGAGACAAATCCCTTACACCATGATGAAATTCGCCTGTTTCGAGAAGACCATCGAATTGCTGTACAAGTACGTGATCGTTTTGTTTCGCGGACGGGTGGGACGCGGGAGGGTCCACTTTTGGATTCCGCGAGTTGTTCGGGTTTCGTCGTTCGACCCGTTCGCTATTTCCGTTCGATGACGAATTGTACGTACGTCCCGTAAGTATACAACGCCCCGATCCACATCGTGTAAGCGGCGACGACGCTCGGTTGTCCGAGAAAAACACACGCCGGCGGCGAGTAAAAGCGAACGCGATTTTCGGTCGCGTTTGGGAGTCGTAATTTTTCGCTACCCATTTTTCGTTCGTTTCCCAGGACACGAACATCTACCCCTCCCCCCCGTTTACGTACGGATTGTAAAAAACCCCACCGCTTCGTTCCAAAGACGCGCGCCGTTGTTTTAACTAACCGAATACACGACAAAGTGGCCGTCGTTGCGCGTCCCGTTACTACGAATTGTTATAGAATTTACCCGGGGACAGCCGTACTAAGAGTTTTTTGGAAAAACGTTTTCGGGCCCTTTTCGGAAACATTCGCGCGCGTTAACCGATAATGATATCCTCGTCTCCGCGTTACAACGTCCCCACCACTCCGTCTAGTGTTTCGGATAGTAAATTCCTTTGCGCACGCGATATCGGACGTCAATCGACAATTCGAAAATTCTCTAATAAAAAAGTGTTTCGTCGTAATATACTACACCGATTTCGATTCGGCGGAATGTCGTCGTCGAGTCGCGGGTGGGTGTGTATTTCGCGTTGGTCGTTTGGCACGCCGTTCACATCCGCCATCATTTACAACGGAAACGGGATTACGACGGCCGCTGTGTCTAGTTTACTTCGTTTTTATTTCGAACACAACTCTATTGTCCGGCGTTTGTGTTTATTTTTTTTTTTAGGTACGTCGTACCGAAACCCCGGGCGGAATGCACGAAGGGCGAACAGCTGATCGTGACGTTTGGCGCCGGTTACATCGCCGGTGTGTTCTGCGCCATCGTATCGCACCCAGCCGACACGATCGTGTCCAAATTGAACCAAGCCAAAGGCGCCTCCGCCGGAGACATCATTAAGAAAATCGGAATGATGGGTTAGTAGTAGTAGTAGTAGTAGTGGTGGTGTTAGTGTTGGTTAGTAAGTACCTAATTTTTAACCTCGGCGCGAATTTACGTAAAATTTCAGTTTCGGATAGAATTTTTATCGATTTTCTTTTCGTACCAAAATAACGTCGTTCCCTTAACGGGGGGGGATTTGTAACGATAAGTGAAAAATGTAATTAAAAGATCTGTGGACGACGTAACTATCGAGTTAACGCGTTTTTGGATTATTATTTTGTAATTGATGGGTGGGTTACTGAAAACGGAAAATTTTTTTATTAGAAGTTTCGCTGCAAGGCAGGCACATTTGCCTTGGACAATTACGATAATCGCTTAAATTTTTATATAAATTATCGCGGCTCAACGATTATCGAATATATTAATAGAGGTAATAAATTAAAGAAAAACACCTTAAATTATAAACAAAACGGAACATACTAGAATTAAATACGATTCGAAGAAGCCTAAATTAGGTACCTAGCAGCAGCCTTCAAGAACTCTATGGCTGCTCTACGAACACGTCACTGGAATGCGAATTTAGAATGCTTATACTGGACTGAATCGCGTAACTTGTGAATATTAACTTCCCCGACGGAACGTCGTATGATCACCCGACTGGGATGATGCCCGACAGGTGGTCGCCAACCCGTGGCCAAGATCCAAGGATCGGAGCCGACGGGATTTTTTATTATAATTAAAAAATCGGTAAAAAAGGAGGAAACGAATTAACAGTTGAATATCTATCTATCTATATATCTCGATGTCGTTAAGGTTGTGTACCGGCATTATTAAATAGGAAAGGGAGAAATTACGTCAATATACGTATTATCCTGTTCACTGTAGCCCGCCGTTCCCGTCTCGGGGAACGATGGACGTCAAAAGAGTGAGGAGGTTCGTACCAAGTAGGTCGGTGCGACCGTCGATACAAACCTTATTATCGTTAAATAACCATAATTATCGGGTCGATGAACGGGTGGTTGAGATATATTGAACGTTACAGACTACAAGTACTAAATTCCAAATATAAAGGACCGCCGAGCAAAAATCTTGAAAAGAATAACGGTTACGATAATAACGGACAAAGTGAAAAACGCGAAATTCGGCCGAAGATGAAAATGTAATTATTAAAGACCCCACCCGGTTGATTGATGGAAATTGAGGAAATTAAAACGGCGGAATTCAAAGGAACAACACTCCTAGGGAGCGTGTATAAATGGTGAACGTAACGTGGTGGTGTTCTTTTACGGTTGGACAGAAGAAAATTAAGCGGGAAAGATAACGAATTTCTTCTAACCCTCGCGACGGGTGACGCGCCGCGCATACACAGGGGAGATGCTGGCGGAATTGTCCCGGAGACCTAAAACCTAACGACGGGCCCGTGTACTTTCTTCCAGGACTGTGGCAGGGATTAGGACCCAGGATCGTGATGGTCGGAACGCTGACCGCGGCCCAATGGTTCATCTACGACGCGGTGAAGGTGGCCTTTAGGTTGCCCCGGCCACCGCCGCCGGAAATGCCGGAGTCGCTCAAGAAGAAGTTGGGCAGCCAATGAATGAGGTTGACGGCGGCGAACGGGTGCCGCGATCCGTCGTAGAGACCGACGTGCGTTTGTGTCGAATTATCGAAAATATATACCAGGTGTACAAGTTTAAAACCGCTGTTTTTCAGTGAAAAAAACGCGCGGTTTTTTTTATTTTATAGAAAGTAAAAACCAATTTATTCGAAATATTTTATTATTTCATTTATCCGCGCGTGTTTGCCATCTATCGGGCGAATTATACGAATATCTCGCCGAAAATAAATCTACCGGTTTTTTTTTTTGAGGCGGACCGATTTTTTTGGTCCAGTCGCCATTTTCGTACGTCTTCGTACGTAACGAAGCGGGCTGGCTCGGAAAGCGCCGTGGCCTATGCTCGAAAACTGGCGATAATCTGACGGGGGGCTAGGTGTGGACAATAAGCGGGACGTGATAGCGATTCCCGTTCAAGTGTTTTTAAATAGTTTTCGGGCCGTTTTCGACGCGCGCGTTGTCGCCGAGGAAAATTATTTTTTCGCGCTTTCGTCCGATAGTCCGGTCTTTTTTTTTAGCACGGTTCAAATTTTTCAATCGTTGTTGGTGGTAGAGTAGGTGGTTAGGGGGCACACCATTGTTTTCAACTGGTTTTAACAGCTCGTAGTACACGCGACACCCCTTCTGTTTGGGTATCGTCCTCGTCCAAAAGAGCCTACTGATGCAATTCCTGGTTCTCAGTCTACTACCCTGGCCGATTTTCACGTTCCCTCAACAAGGACAAAGGTTCCGTCTTTGAACTGACGTCACCAGTCCCTGTACGTGGTTTCCGACACAGCTTTGTCGCCATAGGCTTCTTCTACAAGCACACGATGATACACGCGATTCAGCTGCAGAGATGTTGTCTTCAAACGGATAAGCGGCGCTTTCCGCTTTTTTCCCGGGCGCAAAACCCGGCGCGATTATTATTACGAAAAGAAAAACGCGTACGTTTATTTTCGAAATGTACGCGCACCGATAAAACGGTCGTCGAACTGATAATTACAAAGTATAACGCGACCACGGTAAGGGGTGGTATTATTATTACACTCACTGACGACGCCATTTACGAACAAACGGCGGTTTTAAACTCGTACATTTGGTATATACACTTACGTACAAAAACGTTGTCTCGCCCAGAGTTATTACTGAAACGAACGCGTGTTGTGTTAAAACGTTAGAGATCAATTCGGAAAGCTTTCCGGTGGTCGTGTTCTTCTTTTTCCACTCGTCCTCGTGTTTCCACTAACTTCCGGGGTCGCGTCCCCGTGTGTCGTCTCCGCGGCGGTTCGTTCGTTTTCTCGCGTTTAAAACACACGAACGCGCGTTATATTACACCACCCACTACGTTTGTTCGACGATGGTACCCGACCGACCGACCGACCGGAAGACGAAAAAGTCGCTCGTGTGTGTATTCGTTCGCGAACGAGATTTCGAAATCGCACGCGCGTGTCGTCTTTGTTACTTCCAAAAATTGACCTCGCTCGCCACCAAACACCATACCGTTGTTCGTGTCAGTTAGCAGCAGAGCTTACACTGACCACCACGTGTTCTACTCGCGTCGCGCATTTTACTTTCGTTTTTAACAGACTGTTGACGTTCGCTTCGGGCGTTTATAGTATTTCTCGTACACGTCCCCGGCCACGGTCGGTCGGTCGCGCGCTAATTTTCGCGTTCGAATACTATTCGAAATTTCCAAGTGGTATTCCGGTGTTGTGTACACCCGGGGTGTGTCTTTTCTTCTGGATCGTCCTAAAATCCTTAAGTCTTTAACCGGATCGTTTACGGACGATCTTTTCGGTTTTTTTTTTTGTAATTTTTTATTATATTTATTAATCGGCGAGAACGATTCGTTTCCGATCGATTTTTTTCGTTTACTATCGAGAAACGCCAACATATATATCTAAGCTACTATTACGTGATAGTCGTCGACAATGTTGCGGTTTTTTTTGTCTCGTACTTTTTTCTTTTTCGTACTTGGCTAATAAACGTGCGTGCAACCTCCGCAATTGACCACGCTTTTATTCACGGGTGGGGGGATGTACCGGCGTTTCCACTACGATTTCTCTACTGACACCGGTCGGAACGACAAATTGACGGTTAACGCGCGGAGTTGTGTCGTTTCTCCACTACGGTATTTATATATTCGGGCATATTGCACTCGTACTTATAACAGCGTTCCCAAATTCAATAAACGTGAAACGGCGCGATAATCGAGACTAATTAATGTTTTAATAATTTTTATTTTGTCGGCCGACGATAAAAATACGGATAAAGAAGAACGGAAAAGGATATATTTATATATGGACACAGGTAGCCAAGCGGACCCGGCGCGGTGGCCGCGACTATATGTTTTGTTTATTGTTACGTTGTGGTAATTATTATTAGTGTTTGGATGGTTAAACGAAAAATGCAAATACTATTCCACGGTAGAATTACGCGCGCGATAATAAATACAATTATCGATAGCGTCCGTTCGATCATAACGATCGATAAGTCGTCGGGCGTGTGGTGGGTATATATTATTATTATACCGACCCTGGCCCGCGGTCCTTCGACGTTCTCGGCCCCACTCTTGGTGGCGGTGGGGGGGGTGTCACCACTTCTTCCAGCGGGATTACTCCTGTCTCTTGGTTTTCCGGGTGCGGCGTCCCCTATTTGGAGACGACGTCCAGACAACAGGTACCCGTCGGGGTCTCGACACATTTTCTACAACGAAATCCCACGGTAACTGCTCCACCGATCAGTATAGAGTGTAGTGCCCGCTGCCCCGTCGTACGCGGCGAGACCTTTTCCGCGCCGTGTCGTTCTTGCCCGGCGCTCGCCACCACCACCACCACCACCACCCCGTTGCACGTTTGGGAGGGATTGATTAGGAGCGTTCCCAAAACTCGAAGAAACGTGTACAATACGATATGTAGACGAACATATTACTAATAATAACCTCTAACCTTAGGGGAGGCTCTCGTGACTGGACCGAAAGGGGCGTCACAGGCGTGTTTCTTTACCCAACTGACAACCTCGCGTCACACAAAACTGTCTCCGAGGGCGCTTTGGTTTGTCCCCCGGACATCGGTGGTTCCGGGGTGTCTTGTCGTTGCCTTGTTCTTCTTCTTGTCGTTCCGCACAAACGGGATAGGCGGCCGGCCGTCGTTCGTGTTGCACTTTCGGCTTCATCAACGACCGTTTGCTACTGCTCTGCCTCCTCGTCTGCTACTGCTCCCGTTGTTTCTTCTTCGGTTTTTTTCTGTTGTTGCTGTCGCTTCTCCTTCTCCTACATTCTCGCGGTGGACAGACTGTGTCCAGCATCTTTCGCTGGGCTTCCCCATCCACCATGACCTTCGGACAGATCTCCATCCGCGAACCGTTATCGGCCAGGGTTTGACGCTGTCAGATGGCCGTATCCTCGACGTCGGTGGTCGCTACAGCTCTCTGGGGGTCTGGCCGATCACTATCCACGTACACCCATACGGTTGCTTGATAACGACCGTAACGAGTCCGTTACATTGGTGGACACCTCGTGTGTGTCTCCTTCGGGATAAGTGGGCGTCTCATGGAGGTCACTAACATATTTCGAAATACGATTATTAAAAATATCTTCGGGTACGCGCGCGCACCGGACGCCTTGAATGTTTCGATAAAATTTTTCTACGTTATATATGCGTATTGGAAATTTAGAGATCACGACGACAAATTTTTCAATTGCGTAAGATTGTCTTCTATTTTATCGTACGATTTATTTATTTCGTCGATCGACGACGAATCGCCGCCATTCCGGGGCTCTCCGTAGCGGTTTTTGGTGTTTTGCGTATTGGCGCTCGTTTTTTCGTAGTAAAACGTCGCTGCCAAAACGACACCCCCCGCGCGGATAGGTCCACCCGGTCATGTAGCAGCGAACCACAACGGCGTCGGTCGGGTATCGCGACTTGCGAAAACGACGCGTGTATAGGAAAACTCTGTATCTAAAATACGCGCGAGCGCGTACCTAGTCTCTTTGCGTTTTTGTCGATAATCGACAGTTAATACCCGCTGTCGTTTAATTTACGAAACGCGAATAAAAAAAAAATGACCACGTGATTTGGTGAAAATAACGCCGAACCGTTATTTTTTATCCGTCGACATCGAGCTCCGGGAGTTGGCTCATCCGCCACAGCTCCCAAATATCTTCAAAGATGATTGGTAACAATTATTTATATTTCATATGTAGTTCATCTATTGATCCTGGATTTTGGACTTTTGGGGATATTTGTAGTATCATTGATGGTGGTATCGGTGTCATGATAGGTGGTGGTATGTTTTATTTTTTTTTTTTTTGTTTTTTTGTTTAGAAAAAGCACGTTTATTATTTATATTGACAATACGGTCAAGAAAGCTCGTGCGCTGGTCGAGAGCGGGCAGGAAAGTGAACAGCGCTCGCTACCCACGGTGGGCGCTGCGTCGGCGCGCCGATGGACGGTGGCGCACTCTCGCGCGAGTTGGCGACTCCGTGCGCGTGACGAGTCACTACCCGCCGCGCGAAACCCGCTGAAAGTTTCGGCCGGGGCGAGACGCCACATATATACATTAAACTTCAACTATTACCTTAAATAAACATATATTATAACAATAAACATAAAACAATTACAATCACGGTATTAGGTAAATATATATAGTATAGGAGTAAAGTATCTTAGAGACTATAAAATGTGAATAACAAATAAAATTAAAAATAAATAAGAAAACCGGCCGAAGTTGAAAAATTAATAATTAAGACCGTTATTTCCGGAGTGGGAAAAAGCCAAAATATTTGCAGTGTCTAAAGGGGCCCCTATGGACCGTAGTTGCGATTGCAATAGGACCCCCTGGGCTTTCTAAGTCGGGACAGAAAAAAAATTATAAGGGTGAGATTGCGAATATCTCATGTGTCCCACATGACGGGGACATAAGGGAAATTGATTTAAACCTAACTTAAATGCGTGTGAAGAAAGTACATTATGACCTAAACGAAATCTGGTAAATTAAGCGATATAAGCCATACTTAAGGGGAGTAGTTAAAAGACTCGAAAATTAACGTTATTTTTTTTTCAAGGAAACGTAAATGTTTTTTGAAAAAAATTTTTATTGCATTTAGTACATATTTGAAAATTCTCATCCCCGAAGAGCACGTTGTGACCGTACCTGGGTGGCGTAATAATCCTCCAGCTACCTTCCATATACCGAGGAGAAGTTCTTTCGTCCGTTGCGCAATGGCGGCCGCGCCCATTTCGCTGCGGTTTGTTGTGTATGGACCGGTCCGACGTCCCTTGACGTGAATATGACGACGGCGTTACACTATCTCCGGCCATACGAACGCAACTAAAGTGTCGTCCCTTACGTCGAATCAAAGTTGACGAACGTTTTTGACTGCGAGGGGGAAGTGTCGGGGGAGAAAGTCGACCGACACGTGGCCGTTCCTGTTCTCCGAGAAAAAGTCTTATAAATTACGTTATAAGAACGGTCGGCGAGGTCCCAACCGTCGTATACACATTCTTTACGTTCTTTTGGTTTTTAGACGAAATAAAAATACTACGAAATCGTCGCGCCGACTAGGAGGGTAGCGCACTCTAATTTGACCGAGAGCGGCAGCCGGTGGTGATCGGGACATTTTTTCGCGCGGTATCGTCGCAAATACGCCCAATGTCCGGATAGAGTTAGGTAACTAGTGTGTATATACGAAAGGTCGTCTCCCCCATTGATGATGTGTTTCGCGTTACTATAAGTAGCGAAGCGACGAGAGTTTATCGACGAAATATACGTGTGGATATATATGCACGCACGTCAGGGACGCACCGGGAACATTCGTGCCCGAATGTCTCGTATTCGGTGTATTCGTCAGTCGAGTAATTTGTGGGAATTTGTGTAGAATATAAGGAGCGGTCCCGAGCTGTGTCGGAGGTGGACGCGCGAAATGCGACGTACGAGAAAAACGTTATTTTGCTCGGTACGCGTCTGTCGCGGGCGAACAAACGCGCCAAGTGAAAAAAAACGTACCCGGTGGTCGGACAGAGACAACCGATAGAGCCAAACAATGTTGCCACTATTAGGCCGCGGGCGCACACCGAAAGAGCAAAACTGTGTTCCGAGCTGGTCGAAACATATTGTTTCAAACAGCTCCGAACAAATTTCATTCATACTGATAAAACAAAACCAAACAAGACAAAATAATTTCCTACTCATTTTTGTTTTTATACACCTGTCGTCAAGATGAGTTCTGATGAAGATGATGTTGTTGTACCGCTTTTGTGGCAATTTTTGTTAAATAGTGAAATAAATGAAAATAAACGTAAACTGTAAAATTTGGGTACACGAAATAAATAAATCCAAGATGAACTTCAACTTCAAACAACTCAAACGGTTGCCCAAAGCCAAAGTAATAGAGCATCTACTGCAGCAATGGATATCCGAGAGAAGAAGTTCACGAATTATTTCAATTCAGACATTGGTTCAGTTCCATGGCAAAACATGTACAATTTATAAGTTTTATAAAATATTTTTAAAATTTTAATTACAGATACATAAATATACATAATATATAACAATAGATAATAAAAATATACTACTCGTACGTATTCATCATGTTAAAAGTAAAATTATTATATTTATTATAATATATTATTATTATATTATTTTTATATTTTTATTAACTAACCTGATGTTTTCATTTCTGTGCTGATTTCATTCCATAATTTGTCTTGGATGATTTTATTACTATGTTCTTTGTCGGTAAAATCGTAAATAGATTTTCTTAAAAAAACAAGATCGATCAATTTCTCTGGATCGCATCCCATTTTAAAATAAATATAAAGTATATTGTACTATTGTACCTATATATTTAAAAAAATTATAAAAATCTATAGTTGACACCAATATAACGCGTGTTCAGTTGTAAACTATTCGTTTAAATAAACAAATTTATACGATAATATAAAATTTTCATATTTCGCTCGAAGAAAAAATTGAACCAGACCGAACAAAACCAAACATGTTTTGTTTTGTCGTGTGTTGATGTTGACTGATTAGTGTGAGCGCGTCACTTATTTTACATAATGTTCTAATTGCCTCCAAACAGCTCCGAGCTGATCCAAAAAGCTCGGAACAGTTTTGCTCTTTTGGTGTGCGCCCGGCCTTATAAATAACGGTCACAGCGCGCGCGCGCGTCTTCGGTGACCACCAAACGTAACAACGACCAACAATTTCGTTCTAGTCAACCGTATGCGATTGTGGCGAAACCCACCGGATATATCGATCGTCGCGGACTAATCGGTTAAATTTTTTTTTCGTTAAAAAAACGCATTTGGCCCAACGGCGATTTGTTTTTTTTTCCTCGCGCAAAGTTCGTTGAGTGGCGCGGCGGGTGGACGCGACGGCCCACGGTGGTAGGTACAAAACGAGCCAATTTTGATTTCCACGACCAGTGGCTGGGGAAATACCGTGTTCAGTAAAAGGTCGTAGTAGACGTATGTGTTCCTCAGGGTGCTGGGTGGTCCGGTCGAGAGGTGTCCTTCGGAGGGCCGCCGCCGCCGAGGAAACGCAAAAATACCAAAGTCGGCCGGCGGGCGAGCACTGTGCGTCGTTCGTGTTTTAGTGGGCGGTGGTGTTATATTTTGTCTACGGCGCGACGTGTTCCGATTACGGTTCGTATTAATAGTTGGCCCGCCGCTCGACTCGATGGCGCTGTCGGTTTCGTGATCGCGGCCGTAATTTTTTTTCGCTATCGTAAAGAAGTAGCACGAAACAACGCCGCTTGTTATATTTGTTTCCTTTGGCCACTTTCACACGGGACGGTTTCGTCCCATTTTGTTTTCATTCGCGACGTGTTTTTCCCGTGAATCGTCTACGTTTGGTTGTATTTTTAGATATTTGGCTTGCTGCGACATGTGTTGTTGTTTGTATCCGTCGTTAAGCTCTCTCTATCGTCGCGCGATTTTTAAAAGTATTTTTTTTATATAGCGAAAGCAGAAGTTTGCGGAGGCGCCTATACGAAGCGCGAGCGTATTTCTTCTACACAAAATCCTTCGAACGAACAGCGGGGAAAAAATTGAATTTTGGAAACGAAAAATTTTCCCCGTCGCGAACGGCGTGTAGAAGACTCGAGTGTAAATATTTTACTCGGCCCGTTTAAACTTACCATTATTAATAGGTGGACGGGAAAAAACGCGTCCGGATAAATTTGTCGGACGATTCACGTTTTATTTCATTATATAAACGTTATTATTATTCCCTAGTATATTGGAATGGGGCAGGTCTCGGATGATTCGTGCAAATATAGTAAGTTTGCGGCAAACGTCGCGCGTATTATAAATAGAATCTGGAAGACCCAACGCGCACAGAGGTTTCCAGATAGTGACGATAACATTATAGTTAACGAGTCGTCGCGTTAACGTGTACGTTTTGGCGTGCTTTCGTCTTGACGCGTTGAAAACCTTTATACTCGTTCTAGTTTATTGTTTAATATTAACAAGCGGACACGACGGAACGTCGTCGTGATCCGGCCGTTTCTAAGCGAAGTGGGGGTTTTTTTTTATACGGTACCGGCAATACACTCACTGGCCCGGAAAGCCCGAAGGCAGTACTTCGGACCAGTGAGTCAGGCCCTAAACCTGGGGTATGATATTAAATTTCAAATGT